>JZLH01S0511862.1:0-27117 GCA_001188425.1 Eucidaris tribuloides
TGTGACAATTGCTAAGTAGTCACCCCTCTTCCTGCTCCATTCATATCCAATAGCAACCTCCAGTATATTGGGTGGTAAGTAATTAAATGATGTGTGCATGGGGCTAATAACTCTAATGGCTCCCAAGGTTACCTACCACGCTGAGTTTACGCATTAATTTGATTCAATGAAAAGTTAGTGGATGGAGACAATAGCATTTACGACAGGCTTGAGGAGGACATGCCATACTTTGTATGATGAATGCATGAGCTGATTTATCTATCAAGTTTGGAGAAACTGGGTGGATTCGCTTGGTTTGATAATTCACTTACATTTTTGATAATGGCTATGTATCATTCTTTATGCAAGATAAAATTTTGAATTAACTTTACTATATCGTATGCTGTATCAATTTTGTATAAAAAGTAGGGTTTTCTCCCCTAATTTCAGGAAGAGTCATAATTTACTGAGAGAATGAAATGATGTATGGTTCTGCAGGTGCTTCACTCGATGGGTGTATGGGTTATTACAGCTCTTGTAAGTTGAACAATTGAGAGGCAAAGCAGGTTCCTTGACAATTTAGTCAACGATAAAATAAATATACCAGGGTATGATTCTAGGGTTGATGCATTTTCTGATATTGTTAACATCATCACCAAAAGTAACATACTGTCATCTGCAGATACAGACAGTTTCAACTAGAAATTTGGTGTGTCCATAGGACACGGATGCCCCCGCTTAATGCGATCAGTAAGCATTTCTTATTGAGTAATCATGTGGAGAGCAATCTGCATGAGCTGTGACCTTTGACCTTTGACCTGCAGACTCCGAATTCGCACTCGATCTGTATTTTAGTATGATCTACCTACACACCAAACATTTTTAAAATCCGTCAAATATTTTTCAAGTTATTGTGCGGAAACCAATTCGCATATATAATGAGCTGTGACCTTTGACCGTTGACCCGCAGACTCCGAATTCGAACTCGACCTGTATTTTAGTATGATCTACCTACACACCAAACATTTTTAAAATCCGTCAAATATTTTTCAAGTTATTGTGTGGAAACCAATTCGCATATATAATGAGCTGTGACCTTTGACCTTTGACCTGCGGACTCCGAATTCGAACTTAAGTTGTATTTTAGTATGATCTACCTACCCACCACAAAAAATTAAAATCCGTCAAATATTTTTCAAGTTATTGTGCGGAAACCAATTCACATATATAATGAGCTGTGACCTTTGACCTTTGACCTGCGGACTCCGAATTCGAACTTAAGCTGTATTTTGGTATGATCTACCTACACACCCAAAAGAATTTAAATCCGTCAAATATTTTTCAAGTTATTGTGCGGAAACCAATTAGGGGGACGGACGGACAGGTGCAACGCTTAATGCCCCCTCAAGACTTCGTCGGCGGGGGCATAAAAACCAATTATAACATCTTTACATGGAAATTTGTCATTTTAATTTTTTTTTCTTGCAATTGTAACCACTCAGTGGTTCAGTTGTATTCAAAGCTCACTGTCATTATATTTTGTATTTGATCTTGTCCAGGAAAGAGTACAAGAAAGTTGATAATATTTACATCATAAAGTAACTTAATAGCCAATAATTCCAAAAAGTTTAAGGCCTTTCTAGCACCAAAAGTATCATCAAATAAAAAAAAAATAATGGATAACTGTAAAACTGAACTGTTTACATATAAACAACCTCACTGAATTCTAAAATCAATCATGAAAAATGAGGTATGTTTACTTCTAAAATAAACAAGTTTGCTAAAATAATACTGTTGGTAGATGCTTTCAAATGTTTATCAACTACATGTACTTATCTGGTTCTAATAAACTGGTATTAAATATAATAACACATACATTTTGTATGTAAATTTGACTTCTAAACAACTCTTAATTGTTCTCAACAGATTGACGACATTCACACTTTAACTTGGCGTCAAAACTCAAATGGAAAACTAAAATTTTACAACGAGCTCAGCAACGTTACAGATTTCACATCGTATCACATTGACTTGAAATCCAACTTCTCAAAGAAACAGAGTACAGCAATCTTCAGCTCTATTTGCATGTCTGGCTGGCTATTTGACAATGGTAGGAGTCCCAAATATAGTGTATTGATATAGTACTCATAATAAGTACCTTTTATTACTCTAGTCATTACCTGTCAAGTACACGTCTAGTGGTATTTATCTTGACATTTACTCACAGTTTATGTATATTTCATAAACATTTATTAATATTAGCATAATAGAATATGTTTACGTTCCCTGTGGAAATGATCACTAACTAATAGCAAACGTTGATGCTGATATTGTAAAGTTTTACGGGATAATATAATTTGCTGGCATAAATATGAGTGTGTGTTTGTTTTTCAAGTGTGGTGTACAAATACATTTTTGGGCAAATTTTAAATAAATTTTAGACATGCTTTACAACTCCCCACCAGAAACGAGGCCACTCCAGTGCCCCCAAAGTTTAACTAAATAAAAAAAAATCCTTCTTAACCTGCTGATCTTCATGCACTGACGAAAATAGAAGTATGATGCACTTTGCTCACATCAATATAAATCTACAACTATGCATCAAGGTTTCCAGCATTTTATGGAAACAAACTTCCCTAATGGAAATCAAAATTTCCAGGATCATCATGACCCATTTCTTGCTTCAGCTATTTATTTCTCATGTCTATGATATGGACCACAGGACAAACAAAACTCCATTGATTTTCCCCAATCAGAGGGACTTTTGTAAAATTCCCTGACTGGAAATAGGTATAAAGTTATTTCCAAGTATTTTCCTGATTTCCATGTTGGCTTGGAACCCTGATGGGTACCTTTTTATCTATTAGCATCATTACAACTTTGTTACACCTATGGTTATTGTATTAACCATAGAGACAAAAGATTTCCCTTGAGAACTTGTGCAGAAGGAAATTGATCCAAGTGAAATCTGTCAAACAAGAAGCAATGATCATAACATGATTTTGTTACGAGAAACTTTCTTGACACAGAAAAAAAATCTGGGATGAGTACCCATCATATCAACTTACCAATCGGTCATTACTGATGCTCTTCTCATTCAGGCCTATCACACACAATCTGTAGTAATACTTCAGGAACCAGATCTTCTGTTCTTCTGTCAAATTTACTGGGAAAAAATAGAATCAAGAACAATGTAAAAACACATAAATGATTGTGCCTAAGATCTAAATCAAAATTTGGCTGAAATAAAAGCAGGGCCTTTTTCTTATGTTGATTACCTAGGTGTGTTATGTAATACAATTTTTTTGTCAGCTTTCATCTCTTACAACACATTGATAACATTTTCATACCCACTTCATTATACATGCATACTTGAGTAATTTCTTGTACCAGCAAGCAATCACTGACCTGAAAAACTGACATTTTTTAATGCAAGAATGGGTGATTAGATAAGCATTATTTTTTCAACTTTTCATCTCTAACAATGCATTGATAAAATATTAATGTCCAATTCATGATACATGCCTATTTATATAATTATACAATATTCTGTCCAAGCAAGAAATCATTGACCTGAAAAAACTGACGTGTCTGGAGTATACAATCAACAGACAGAATATCCTGGCAGTGTTACTGAAAAACTGACAATTCTCTGATCTAACCTTCAAGAAGACTGGACAATGAATAGCTTTTCTCTTTAATTCAATGACATTTGAGGAACCCCACTTTACAAATGGCACAAGCTATTTATCAAATAGGGCCATACAACGACCATGGCCCAAGCAATTGTTATCTTCCAGGTTGACAATGTTGAAGATTGACAAAAAGGTGAACAGGAAAGATTATTGAATAGACACATTATTGATGAATAGTTCAGATGAACTGTTCATTCATGATTTAAGAAGATGATTTTAAGCTACCATGAAATGAAAGATTACAGAGTAGAAGTAGACTGGGTACAGGGAACTATGCATAATAGAACAAATTAACTTCTATTTAAAAGTTTCTACCTTTCAGGAAACTCTTGTGATGCTGACGTATTATCTTTCATCTTAACCATTACTAGTATGCAACACACTCTTTGGTTGTTGTATCATGAATACTTGGTGTAATTTCTTTGTTTCGGGGGTGGAAGAACAGCATTACAATCCGTAAATATTCATGGTAGTGATAAAAGTTAAAACAGGACAACTTCAGTTTATGAAATAATTAGTGCTTACCTAATAAACCGTGACACAGCCTTCCAAACTGCTTGGCTACTGCTGGCAGAGTGGCGTCTTCATTGTTCATAGCATTATCACAGAATTTAGACACCATAGGAATGATGGTTTGAGTACATGTATCTGTATTACAGGAAGACAAAGAATGAGAGGTACAATTAATTTATAAATAATAAGCTATAATGATAAATCAAAATAAGCATACACATGTACACTATCACATTTAATATGCTTATCAAATGCACACTACCAAGGAAGAATTGAACTATAGATAGAATAAAAACTGATCTTAACCCACTGAAGATGATTTGATTTTGATTCTCCATTCTCCAATGATCCTAAAATGAGATATCTCAAACTAGGACCTCACAATTTGCCCTGTTGCAGTGCCATGAAGTACAAACAGCCATGAATGTTGTATATTTCCAAACAAGCCATGGTGTTTAGATTGCACTGTGGGAACCCCATTGTTATCGTTTGTACACTTTTCATTTGTCAGTAGGCCTTTAAGAATTATGTGAACTTCATAGATAAATAATAGAGAAAGAGAGATAGATACATGTATGTAGGTAGATACATCTACATAGATAGATTGAAAAACATTGATTGATAACAAGATAAACAGAGATATGAAAACTAAATAGCAAAGTTCTCTCACAACAGCCACAATTACATGGAGGTATACATTACTTTCTTTGTTCAATCTACCTTTTTCAACACTTTGCTTTTCCACTTACTGGCAATGACACCAGAAAAGTTAGGACTGAACTATGACAAATATTTATACATACCAGTATTTACAATGTACTGACACACAATCTCATATCCATGCTTGTCACAACAATAAATTTGCAATTGAGGGAAAATAAATTAATCATGCAATAGACCATGAACAAACAACCACACCTTCCCAAAAAATAATAATTGTGAATACCTTAAATGCATTCACAATTTTTTTTTTCTTCATTTTGTATGAAAGTGCATATATATATATTTGAAAAGCAATGAATGCAATGAGCATTTGGATATACATGTATATGCTACAAGGTTTATTGTTGTAAATGGTCAATGGTATACTGTATCAGCCATTCCATACTTGTGTCACGCATGCTGTGTGTTACGAGTCACAAGTCAGGGTATAGATGATTGATTTACATGATCGGGTAAAGCAGTCGGCTTCAATGTTTTCTCGGTTTTGATCTATACCATGGTTTGTGACTTGTGTGACATGAAATATGCGTGACTAGCGTGACATTTACTTGGAATGGCTGATATGACACATTGTAACAATATTTCAACAGAACTAGAAGTCACGTTGTTTTGACTTACGATGAAATAAATAAAATGATTGCTTGTTACTTAAAACTGCTTAAACTTAATATTGTGAATGTGAATGGAACAAAAGATGGAGGGACTCAAAATCTACAATGCATTTCTGAAATAAACATGCACAAACAGACAAAATACAATTCATTATATCAATTATATCAATTCATTCTGTACAAGATATGATCCAAACAAATATTTTAAGATAATCATGCACTGACATAAGTGTGAAGTCAACTCATCCCTTAAATTCCTATCAAAGAAAACTAGGGTCTATTTTAAGAGTGAGAAGTATTACGGACATAAATTTAAATAATACAACCCCCCCCCCCACCAAAAAAAAAATGACACAGATAATATTAACAACCAAATATTGATATTGTACATGCCTCGAACAACAGCCACTTGAATGACATTCTGGCAAATCTATTCATGAAAAAGACATACATACATGTATACATACATGTAGGGATATCACCTGTAACATGATAATATCTCACTAGACATACTTGTAGCAATGTTATAGGTCATGCAATGTCTCACAAACAGAAACAAACACTTGACACCAAAGGCAAACCTACTGGGCCAAGCTGAACCTGGCTACAAGCCAAGTAAAAAGGACTGAATTCCTTATAAGAGTAACATTTACCATATCTTAAACCGACAACAATTTTGCACACACAAATAACATGCTCTTTACCATACAACTAAAACTTTCTTTTCATAAATACCCCTTTGGAATGAAACTTATGAGATACTCGGTGGTTCCATAATAATTCTTAATCAGCAAATAAAATTATACTGACCCAAAAATCGTAAGATGGTAGTTTGGCTAACATTTACCACAGTTAAAATAATGTGAGCAACATAATCCTCCATGCTCCAAGTGTCTTTGATAACATCTAGAAATAAAGCCCTGAAAAAACTGTATTTCAAGATGTTAATTTAGTGCTTCAAAAAAGTGAAAATCGTAAGTTGACAGGATTCACCTGACCATTTTCTCCCATAGACTTACTGTGTGTGGATCTAGGCTATTTTTTACTCACCCCGAGTACTAATTGTTTATTCATTCATATCTTGCCAGTGGCAGCATAAATTTCAAACTTTTGCATTCTAGGGTGTTTACTTCTCCATTCAATCACTACTATGTAGCTCAGATATCAAAGTTTGACAATTTTTTAATTTGAAGCTCCACAATGTTAGCCTATTACGTTAACAATGCACAAGAAATATTTCCTTTCAGGCAAAACTTTGAGACACTACTCTTTTAACTATCAGTGTTATCAAAGTTTTCTATTATCCATGGTGCAAACAACCAGTAACTTGATTTATCTATACTTAGGTTACTCAGGTATTATTCTGAAATTCATAAGTAGGCCTACACTTTACTTTGGGAAGTCCTGTGCTAGTCCGTTGTTATTGTAATACCTTATGGGTTGTTTCAAAAAAGAGCATATTTACCTCACACACAGCCCTATTTTCAAGTCTCATTATTAGTGCTGCATGTTTACCAACACAACCCATTCAAAGTTTTTAGATAATAGTCACATTTATGTTGTCGCAATGAGGAAATATCTCTGGTAGTGGTACAGTGTATGTATACACTAGACAATTTTACTATAAAGTAGAGAGGATCTATATGAAATGTTTCCATCATAACCCTTCCACCTCCCTGGTTCTACAATACATATATGTATTTCCAACTTGTGTAAACTTCCTATGGTTAAAAGAATACAATATCACTTGCCGGGAAATTGATATCTCATTTTCATAACTGATCCCAGCCATACTTCTTTCATAGACAGCACAAATAGCACTACAATACCATAGTATGTTGAACCACACAAGTACTGTGTTTAATGCATAATATCTACTGTTCATCCTTGGGGGGTGACCAAAGGTCACGGTTATCTAGGTCTTGAATACTACACTGAGTAAAATACCCTGGTTAGAAAGAAAAATACAATTGAAATTGTTGTATGCATCAGTTGCACCTTGTTTGATAGGATATACTATACTGAAATATGAAAGATAGATTTTCAATGGCTAGTTGTACTTTGGAAGCAAATCTAAATTTGGGTGGCGGTTCGTAACTGTGGATAATTGGTGAAATTTTGTTTGAAATGTTCACAATACAAGCCTAAAAAATTACAGAGCTACCTTACTGCATGATATTTACTCCTATGTACAGTGTAATAAGCAACTTCAAGATTCAAGAGTACAATCAAGTTCACTGCAATGCGTCTCTATATATTTCTAAATTCCCACGGGTTTACAACATATACCAATTAATTCAAGGAAGCATAATTTTGGTAAATGGTCAAAAATTATTTTTTTTTTTAGGGGGGGGGGCAATAATATTTTTTGGATAGACCTATATGATCTATCAATGCCCTGAAAATTGCTCGCTCACAAACTCTTCCATTTTCGAGAAACTATTCAAAATGTAAAATGTTGGGGGGGGGACCCCGACATGTCCCACAGGTAATGAACATTCTGCTACCTGTTCTCCAATAATTTAAACATCACAATTTGTCATTGCAAACAATTTTTAGTAGGTTTGATGTTGTTTTGTGATGTCTATGTGACAATAGAATATTATGTGAAGGATTGATAAAAAAGTAGTCTGAATGACCAAAACTATATTTGGGCTTTACTGAGTGACAAACAAAGTTTTCTTGCATGATTTGGCTAGTTGAGGTTTCCAAACCAATATCCAATAAACTGATAATTAAGCTGTTTTTACTGATGTGCTTATTTTACTGATCAATGTGCTTTATTGTTTGTGGTTGATATAGTGCCCACATAGCCCCAACCAGCCCATAAATTGTTAGTCAAACACATGCATCACAAACACTGAAACTCGACATACACATACATGCAGATTACTGTTACAAATAAAACTTAATAAACTATTTTCTATGAAACCATTCACAACAGACCTTGGGGCTTGAACTATATGTTTTAAATTGCGATCAGCACTCTGAGTTTTAAACTAATGCTGTATAAAATGCTTCTTTCAGAATTCAATTTCAAACAGATACCATGTTCCACTTGTAGAGCTTTAGAAACAAACCACACTGTTTTGTATTTTTGTATTTTTCATTTTTTATCAAAATCATATTAAACGTACTGACCTACACACACCCAATGACAAATGAAAGCATCCCAGAAATTCAAAATGATTATATAAACACCTTTAACACTAAAATAATATTTATGAAAATGAACCAAAACATGTTGGCTTAAATACCCAAATCATTAGGCATTACAAGATCAAACTTGCATTTCACTTTTGTTTACTTGTGTCTTTTTATTTCATACTATGAGTAATTTTGCCAAGATAAAACTTTTGAAGATTAAAATAAATTGAAATAATCAAACATATATAGATATTAGAAGCAGACATGAACCTGACTTTAAAAGATGAAATAATTATATTTGTTCACAAAACTGAAAAAATGATTCATGTTAATGTAACATGTCACTTCCCTCCACATTCCATAACACAGAAAATCATGATGATAGGGTTAGATTCAGCAAAATCACATCATAGTTAAATCATAAGCTGTGCTCTAAAACAACATTCATAACAAAATAAGGAGGCTAACATCTCAAAGAAAAATAATTGGAGAAAACATCTGTTTTTTATGCAAGTCACTTTCAATCAGTGCCTAAATATTTAACAAATTTAATGAAGGCTTTATGTAGAAACAGAAACTACGGGTGAGAAGCAATAATTGGCATTTTTTGGCTCCTCTGGGTATGTTGGCTTCTCTTGTGAACTTAGCATGATTTCTGATAAACAAGGAATGTAATGATGTAGATATTTATGTCAAGAGTTGAAACAATCATAAAAGCCTTTCTGGTGCTGTATGCGGAACACAAACGTTTATACACAAACATTTATGAAAAATGAAATGAAAAGCAGAAAAGTGTTCGTTAGAAGATATTAAATCAGTACCTGGTGGAATGTACTCCACTGAGAGACATGCACAGGAAAGAAAAAAAATACAGCAACATTGGTCAATTGGTTTACAGTAGAATGGTAATTGAATGCGACTGAAATCGGAGACATAGGATTGTAGTGTAATCGGACCTGAAGAATGAGTGGCCATTTCTTCACTTACTTGGGCAGTACCACCATGTAAAATTGCATGGCAAAACTGTGCAAGTTGTTTAATATGAGCTAACTGGATTGGGTTATAGTGATCTTTGATCTCTTTTAGTGATGAGGGTTTCCAGGTTGGATTACATGTTGGGTCATTCACCTCTTTGCCCAAGAAAAATAATGAACTCTAGATGCCTGCCATGTCACAACTATTCAGCCCCATGAGGGAAATAACTATACCAGTGACTATGAAAACCTACATAAATAACATAAATGGCATAAATCAGCTTTTCAAATGGTGTTTGACACCTTGTAATGACAAAAATGCTTTGTCGCAACATGGTCACAACTCACAATAAAATGGATCAAAGTGGTATATTATTTTCAATGTTATCACAACATTTCAAAGAAAAAAAAACTGATGAAGGTAGAAAAACAAAACAACGAGTGATGATGAATATTGACAAATAAAAAACATCCAAAGTGCTCTAATTTCATGAACTGTCATTCATAGAAATGTTTAAGTTCATAAATACAGCATGTCACTCAGGACACCTAAAAATTGGCCCCTTTTGACAACATACCAGCCCTTCTGCCCTTGTATTCATATGACTAGAAAATGTTGAAGCTCAATCACAATTTGGTTGTTCTGTAGGATGTATGTGTATATTGTTCCGCAAAGCAACATTACAAGTATTTTCACCGTGACCCACATTTAAGATCATCGATCTATTTAACTTGTGACATGATCCATGAAATTACCAAAGAATCGAAGAGATTAAGATCTGTAAAAGGGATTACAATGGCATGTTTAATCCGCTACAGGAATTAAAGTCAATCAATAGCACCTTCACAGACATGACGTGAATTGCTTGATGCATTCAAACCTAAATGTTAGTTGTTGTCGATATGAACATGTGAAGATTGAATAAAATATTTGAGGGTCAATTTAAGAGTTAAATTCTTAGGTCAAATAAGTTATCAAGACTCATCTGGTTGTAATGACCCAACCCTGAAAAGACTTGTAGCCAAGATCCAGGAGGCAGGAAGGAAAATTAAAGTAGTAGGAAGTAAGTTGTAGGAATAAAAAAGAATCAATTTTAGTTAGAACTCTCAAGGAACACCTACGCTGTTAAAGTTAAACCAAGAAAGGGCATGTTATTTCTACATTTGTTAGTGGAAATCTACTAACAGCTCTACTGGAGGGAAGAACTTGATAACATAACAAAACAAATCATAGGGCAATATGCAGTACTTAGCCCACTCCATACAAAGTGACATAATATTTATGTAAGGCAAACACAAATGTCAAAAGGGTACAAATCACAGACCATTCTCCGTCAATTATAGAAGGTTATAATATCAGAACTTGTCTGTGGTATGTATGTATACATGAATAAGAAAAATGTTCTTTAACAAACAGGATTGCCCTAAAGGTAAAGATTTAAATAAAACTACAAATCAATCTGAGTTAAATTTTCAATCTGAGTCATATTTTCAGAAGAATATAATATCAGAACTTGTCTGTGGTATGTATGTATACATGAAAAAGAAAAATGTTCTTTAACAAACAGGATTGCCCTAAAGGTAAAGATTTAAATAAAACTACAAATCAATCTGAGTTAAATTTTCATGAAAGGGTTCAAGAACTTCTGTAGATTTAGTGACAAATTACTTGTGGTAATGGAATAACCCTCTTCATTCGACCTAAGATTATAAGCCCCAGGGAAATTTGTCACTTTCAAAGTATTTGGACTGAATTGAAGTACCCCCAAAGAAAATGGATTAGCATTAAATGACCTTCATTTGCAGGAAATTACACAAAAAACAGGCAAAAATGGAGGACCAAAAAATAGCTTAATTCTGTTTTTAAGGGTATCAAATATTGCCTGGGTGATGAAGTAAGTTACAATGCAGGCAAAAGAAGATTGTTCACAACATAAAAAAAACAAATAATTTACTTACCATCATCCAGTAAACTGAGTAAGCTAACTACGGTTTCCAATGCTGCTAGTCTCACACAACTCTCTTCATCGTTTCCCAGCTCTACCAATTCTGGCAATATTGCACTTCTTGTAGGTTCCAAGCTGGAAAATAAACAGTCAACACCAGATCAGCAACATACAAGTACAAACAAAAGCCCCAAAAATTCAACATGGATGCAATCAAATCATCAACAATTTCAGTCCTGTTTGTAAGAATGGAGAGTTACAATTACTTGTTTTAATAGTATCAGCAGTATTTCAGCAGTATAAATCTGTGATTTTTGGTATTAACACAGTTATATTTGTTGCTATGACATAAACTGCACTCACTTCTTTGTTACAAAACATATAGAGGGTGCTCAAATTACACAATTTATGGTTAATAGAGAGATGCTAAAATATGGACCTATCCACACATACTATCGTTGCTTTAATGAAATATTGAGACAATGTATTATTCACCAGTCAAACGATGGAAACAAATGCCCATGATAGTGGTACTTTATTTTCATATCAATGCCAATGACTATAAACACACTGAGATCTGCTCAGAGGGTGCAAGTGCATCTACTGAAATATCCCTGCCATTTCACTTCTATTAAAAGTGTTTAAAAACGTAAGGTGGTCAGTTCTTTCTTTCATTTGCATAAAGAATCCTAAGATTAAAATGTTTTGATGAGCTCTTGTATGTTGCTTTTCCAGAACTACAATCAACTGGCTGATTGGTCAGTTAGTGTATTTTTTAATTTCTGAAGATGAAAAAAAAATGCATTCCCCTTGAGATTTGCACAAGGTGACAAATTACAAAACCATCAACACGATCAATAATTTCACCTTTTTTTTTTGCTTTTTCACCTCTGTCCTTTTTTGTTATTGATGAGTTGTTTTAGAGGTTTGTTTTATCACAATTTTCACAGATCAATGCCAATAATGCAATCTTAAACTTGTCCAATATGATGGATCTCCCGTCTAGAGAGGACATATCTTTCAGCTGGTGAACACCTAACAACAATAGAGCCATCACCTGACCGGCTGGATGGCTTCCGGTCCGTGACACTCACCCCAAACCCCTGGCCACCACGTCCAGCTGTTTACACATGCAGGCCCTGACTTCGTAGTCCACGTCCTGACACAGCGCCGTCACCAGGGGCAGTATATCCTTCTTGATCCTGTCACATGATGCAAACAGAGAAAATAAGGAGAAGAACTCGGGTCAACGTCCTTAAGGAATCTGGTAGGGCTTATCATGATTACGTTCAACAATAGATCACTGCACGATATGCAAAGAACAATATGGCTTTAAGGACGGTTGGAGGAAATGGGATGGTTTTCCTAGCATCAAACAACATTTCCAAGGAATTATGTTGGTCATGATATGGATATGCTATATCACAATCTCAGTGGTCCATGAAGCAATTCATAATCCGTGTCTGAACACATGAGTCCTCACATAAGGGGGGGGGGGGTGGGAGCAGGAGGTGGGAACTGTATAAAGTGTACAGTATATCCATCTTGATCCTGGTCACATGAAAAATACTGAGTAGATCTTGGGTCAATATCCTGAGCAGCGTCATGAGAGCTACAATGGCAGAAGAACAGCAAGGCATACGTGTACATAGTGAATTGGTGTATGTACATGTAAATGTACACACACAACTAAAGAAAGGGATATTTTTCTCAACATTACAAAAATGAAGCATTTCTTCGTCACAAAGCAAATACTATTCTCACTCTATGCACGGCTGGAAAAGAGGATATTTCTCTCTTTATTTAGGACAAGTAAGTTGTCGTTTTTTGCTTTACAACAAAGCAAATATATACTACATGTATTCCTGATATGACCTATCATAGTCTTGAATTTCCAGTCAAGGCAAAATGGATGAGTGTCCTCTTTGAATGAAATGCAATACATCTTTGTTACAACAAACTCATGGGGACCAAGAAGATTACTTTGCTAATGTTACATCAAAATTTTGGTAATTGAGGTTGCAAAAATAATGAATTACAAAGAAATTTAAATTTTGGAAAAATGGAAAAATGTGTTTGTTATAATAAGATTTTGTTATATAGATCTTTATGAGAGTCCACTGTAATAACAAAGTTACAAAAATTTCCCCACGATGCAAAGTAGGCCTAAATAGCATTGTTTGATAAAAGAATACTCACTTGTTTTTCTTTTACAGCCTATACATCATGGTATTGTACAGAGACATGTAAGTAACTTTTGTAACATTTTATGCAATTAACAATCACACCTTATACATGTAAATGATTCATTTTTCAGCCCTTTTAGTACAACATGTATACTCAGATTAGATTATCACATGCAAAGTCTATGGAGTTTTCTTGCAGTGATATTGGAAGAGTCAACAATGTTTATGTGGAAGATTTGTACCTTGGCATTGGGACTCCAACACAAACTTCTCAAACTAAGCACCCATAACATTCACAGTCACAATAGTCTCCACTTGACATGTGCCTAATGATCCCTTCCTGGAAAGGGGACTTGTTTGTCTTGAAAAGTGACGCAATACAAAGTTAACTTATACAACCATGAACGATTTGGTACAGCCCTTTGGGATAACAAGAGGTCTATCCTGACACAAGATCCTTATGGGTTACTTGCAAAAGCAATGGAAACCTGCATGTATATGGAGCAATGACCTAAGATGTTAAACATTTTTAGTAATACTAATTAGTTACTGTGTAGGAAAAGCTGGCTCATATTACACTATTTTTACACTTTGTTATGGTGTTAATTTTTGGAAAAGAGGACATGGGTGGAGGTGGCAGAAGAGATAATAATGTAATCTATACTATCTATAATTGGACATAAAAATACATCCCCACCCCCACAAAAGTGTGAAAGATGGTATATCAAATCAAAAAGTCAACAACATCAAACTACACGTATAGTACATATTGTTGATCATATCTGGACAATTTCACAAATATGCAGAATGTTTTTAAACAGTACATGAAGTTTACAAGGCAAATTATGTCCATTTTATTAAACTCCTAAGCAATATAAAACATAAATGACCCCCCCCCCCACACACACATACACACACACCAATGGCTTCAAATTGTACCGAGTGTTAGAAATTAATATTTTATTTCTCTGAATCTTATACTTAATTTCTAATACACTTTAATTTCATTAAAAGAAATTGTCATGCAATGTGATGGAGTAAATAGCAACCTAAAAATATAGGCCTACATGTATTATGCATACATGTACATATCATATGTAAAGTACACCTGCACCTGCACCTGCACCTGCACAATGCATGAACATGAATGTACTGTATAATGACGCATACAAGTTTGGCTAACTTTTCATCACGTTTCTGACACTTGATCCATGACTAAAAATATCCTCATGTCTGGGCTGTATGCTCAACTTGTTTAAGATTCTGACGATTACCAAGCGTCATGGTGTCTTGACTTGACCTAATTCTATGACCCTACACCCCTTGCTGGAGATGAAGGGAATCACATTCCACAATAGCTCAAAATTTCAAGCTTATATCTTTTTGAGTCTGATAAAATAATGTTGCATTACACAACAGTGCAAAGAAAACATTGTAAAGAGCAGAGTGAGTGATACAAGAAATGCTATATCCTGCAAAAATTGTTTAATGTGGTGCAAACAACATGACAAATTATGCTGACCTTACAACCTAGCACATATTTCTCCTTGCATACACAATACACATACAGTATAGGCCTATGTTTTTCCCCACTTTCTATCATTGTGAATGTCGGGCTACAATAAAGCAAAGACGCAAACTGAAATTCATATTCAAATGTGTTATGAATCTTTTTTTTCTGAAGAGAACTCTTTTCATCAGAGATGGTAACAGACATATACTCAAACTAATTTTAAACAAATACATGTAAATAACTCAAATTGTTGCACATTTGAGTGAAATACAAGTACACATATTCACACAAATACCATTACATATATGTGTGTGGCTGTACACATTTGAGTGCATGTGTGTCCAGTCCACATGCACGTATTGTACATGCACATACACTTTCCCCAAATCCTCTCTCGATAAATCCTCTCTTTCCCAATCCCCAAACCCATACTAATACACAGAGGTACAATCATAAGCTATAGTAGTCCAAAAGGAAAGTAGGGTGTCATAACTTTGGAATTTCCTGACTGCACTTGCTATGAAATTATCATCTCAACATACTCACAACATGGGGTACATTGTCATGCTCATACACGTAGAACACATTACAGACATTATATTGTGGGGGCTCAGTTTTAAAAATTGTCAAACGTTGACGTCTTGAACTACATGATAATGCTTGAATGGAAAATCAACAACCTAGAGTACAAAACTTAAGTTAACTTAATTATGCTGCCACTAGTTTAACGCACACGCAAGATATATGCATACCTGTACATGGATGAATATATATGATTTCAGCATCTGGTGGAGTCTTTATTACAACACAGCAATTTCTGGCTGAAAACAGTTTCTCAAAATGCTCACTAAATAATCATTTTGAAGTTGATTATTTTCAGAACATCAAGTCTTGACCTTGTCACAGGTCATTAATAGCATAATGAATTGTGTAGTTCAGATTTGTTTTTTAAACTGTAAACATTGTTAAATGATGCCTTTAAGTTTAAGTAACAGTTCTATCCCTACAATCAACAGCACTGTACAGTTAAACAAATCATGTCCACTAGTAAAATATCTATTTGTTATTTACAATAATGTTAAATCAGATAACATTTCAAATATGCTTGGCACTTGGACACAAATTATTCTACAGTGATTTGGTGTTTGCCAAAGAACTTCACCAGAACAGGAAGCAAATTCTTATGTAGCAATGTTACTGGGCAAATACTTAATCACACACAAAAACAGGCTTTCAGATTGCAAGTTTACTGTTTTGATACAACATTCATTGGTGGAGTATCATAAGTGAACTCACTTTCATTTAGCAAAACATGTTTTTGGTAAAACAGTTATGAAATCCTAGATGCACCGCAAACAACTCCTTCTTTGTGTCTGTGACACAATATATCAACATTCATGTACATGTATACTGTAATGTACATTGGATATAATGTATGGTAGGTCACAACGGTCACATCACATTAAAATCCAAGTTGTATGTTTTCCTGTAACATTCCTCAACTACCTTTGTTGTTTGTAAAACTGATTACAACAACCCAGAAGGAATTAACATAATAACCTACTTTTTCAAAATTTATTACTTGCTTCAAAATACACTTAGTAAACAGAAAACACAAAATATCTTGAAATATTGTTTGCTGGGGAAAATGGTGGTGAGCACTGCTTTTCATCCTCCTGCTACTGCCCTTGGAATTATTGTCCCTGGAGATTCAACAAACTGTATCAGGTGAGTGAACCGACAGTCAATCAATTTGGGGGAAGGGTTAGCAAATCAGTACATGTAGCTCCTTGCTAGTAGATTTTTTTTTTAATTAAGAAATATGTCAAAACACAGTCATTTGAATTCCTTGAACAATCAAAAGGTTAAGGGGTTAGACAACAATTTGCCACTGATCTAGTTCATATCTAAATCATGTGTTCTACTGGAGTGACACCTACATTTAACCTACACGATCAACCAGACGATTTATTAATGTTATGTTGACCTATATTCCTTGAACTAGTACAAGTATGCACATTACTGCACCTTTCTTTTTTTTTCTTTCTCTCTGTTGATATGGCATTTCTATGTGCTCCCTCACATTTCTTATTTCTTCCAGCTGTGAACAAATTCAGGGGCATTGCTAGCAAGCCTATTAGCTCCTCCAGCTCCTCAGGCATAAAAACACCTTGAAATAATGACGTGTACACATACAGAAGCCGACATAAAAATAGCTTGAGGGTGATTACCATAGGTTGGTGTTTGGTGAAGTTGAAGGACATTAGACACAGCACATTCTGTTTTAACTCCAGCCCATACTCCACAAATCACATATTAAGGGTTATCACATAGTTCACTATCAAACATTCTATCTTATTTAACCACAGAGGCCAGATAATAATTTCTAATTCAAATAAAAGGTTGTGGTGTAATTTAAATGTGACCAATGTTCAAATATCTGGCATGTTTCTCAAATACCGAGTAAAGCACCCTGCAACACCACTGCATACCAGCTAATAATTTTACAATAGGTCTGGTTTCTATACATGTAAATATGACATTTTCAAATCTGATATTTTCACAAACACTTGAATCAGCATCCTTTAACTTGCATTGCATACCATCACATGATAAAAGTGATGATCAAAGTGTGATAAAACAGTAACACTATATTTTGCATCTCAAGGACCATGGACACATTTAAAATTCCCATCACAGAAGGCTATGACAGTCACATTACATGTTTATAAACATACAACATTTTTTTGTTTTACATGTGTTCCTTATCATCCACATACTGTACCCTTTAGAGGTCTGTACATTCTATGCCTGGTAACTTTGACCTTTAGAAATCGACTACCATTGTCACTACTAGGTGTTTTATGGTTTGTTCATTTCATCACACTGGAATGTGCCTTGATTCCCTCACACAGTGAGGCTAATCGATTCCTCAATGCTCAGTGAGTTATGATTTATGAACATTCAGAATGTCACACATGGTATGTAGAAATATGTTTTCACACAGGAATAGAAAGATGCATGTACATGAACTTTCAACAAATAATTCTTTCTTGAAAATAGCAGATCCCATCTGCAGGTGCAACATTACATTCTTTAGGTATTGATCGAGAATTGTCAATGAAGGAGAGAGACTCGACATCATTTTAAGAATATCAAAAATAGAATGTGTGAAAATCTCGAGACTGCTCATTACTGGAATTAAAAAGAGAGAGCAGTGGTGTAAAAATTCTACGCTATTGCTACAACTGCTGCATAAAACTAGAGATCATTCAAGGAAATTGTTGGTGATTTTTCACTTCTTACAAAAAAAAATACATAGCTTATGACCTTAAGATTTTATAGGCATTTATGGGTATGGTTTACTTGATTTAATTCCACATTTCATATTTTACAAATGGGATTCACTCCATTTAAATCCTAATCCTTTTTGTAGAATATGTTGATATTTCATAACATTATATATTTTGGATCAAGATTGAGGATTCATCTACTTGTTCTATTCTAAAGAGTGGAAGAGACACAAAATATTCATTTTTTCCCAGAAATCGTGATTTAAAATAGACAATATCATCCAAGTTTGTTGGAGCTGGGGATGAACAGCATTTAAAATATACATGTTGATACAAGTCACCAACAATATTTCACCTTTCAGATCACACTTATAAAATGATTCATGAACTAAACAATACTTTGGTGAACTAGCACTGAAAGGCGAAATACATCAGTGTCACACATTCCTCTCACTCTCTCATGCTCCTTCATGTTCTCTCCCTCATGTTTACTTACATGAAAGTGTCGAAGCGAGTTGCTATTTTTCCCAGAATGCGACAGCTAGCTAATCTGGACTGAACTGACTGTGCCAGCTGGCCTTTTGCTATGGCTACTGACAAGATCTGATGAGACACAAAAAAAGAGGAATCAAACAATAATTAAAATGTACAACATTTGCACTGCCAACAATCAAAACACTCATGGAATACTACTGTAAGTGACAAGTGAAGAAATAACATTTCCTTTTCAGCTGGTATACTTTTAGATGTACATAGATTGATAAATCAATTTTATTAAAGTGAAAGTCAATCAAGTGTACTTTCGTCAGTTTTGTTTCCATCATATTTTTACAAGTAAAACAAAATTACTGCATGACAATAGTTATTTATCACCTACTGCAATAACAGATTAAAATTTCATCTCACAAACTAAAAATAAAACCAATTACCTTAAACAAGATTATCAAAGCATTTTTTTAAAGATCCCTTTTTGTAATATTACTTTGGGAAGGATTATTATATAATTGCTTTCATCCTGTTTTCCCTTTTCTTTTTTCTTTTTTTTGGGGGGGTATTCAATTAAGTTTTGCTGTATTTTCCCCCTTTTGTTGACATTCTCGGTGTTTTTGATAATGCTGTTGTAGATGTTGATATTATAGATGACCTTTATGCTGATGTGTTCTTACTATTATTATCAATGTTATTGTTTGATTGTGACTGTTTGAAAATGATCACAGAAAATAATGCCAACCCCTTAGTAAGGGACTTGACAATCTAATGTATCATCAAGTTGACCTTTGACCTATTTTTCGAACATGCAGATAGATTCATACCCAAAACTACCTGCTAACTGTGGTTTAAATATTATTTTGTTAGCACAAACACACTTGTACTCTGATACATACAAACACATATCACAAAATATGCTAAGAACTACTGGAGCATGTACATGAAACTTCCAGTGATCTGGGTTACAATTTTGGTATGTTTGTGGTCATGGATGTGATAATGTGGTTAGATTGGAATGCAAAGAAACAACAAGGTGGATGAGGTTGGATATTCATGACTGCCTCTCAACCACAAATCACTGCAAAACCGTCCTCTAATTGACAGCTTTCAACAGATTGCTAATAAACAGAAAAAAAAAACACTTTGTAACTGTCACAACATTGGTCAAATACTCCAAGCAGAGTTCACAAAACAATGGAAATGTTGAACTACAAAACATTCCAAAAGGGCAACAAGCATATTGAGAATGACTCTACACGTATGAGCATCTAACAAAACTACAAGTCTTTTAAATACTCTAATTACTACAATGGAAAGTATTATATATTAATTCATTCACTGTATGATTAAGTATTTAATTGATTGATATATTATTCATTCATCTATTTGATTGTTTTCTTTTTCCTCTTTCTTTCTTTCTTTTTTATATTTTTTTTTCTGTTTCTTGTTGTTCATTCGACATTATGTATAAACTGACTCCAACAATATATCGTCTTCTTTTTTTTTTTGCAAAACCACTGACACAGTTCCACTGAGCAAGACTAAGAATTGCAGCACAAAATATAAGCTTGATTGGGGGACACATACATGTAGGCATGTTGAGTGATATACTTACATCTTTCTTTATGATTTCTTTTGGGAGATGAGCAATGACTTCAAGTAGTACATCTAACCAAGTGTCGGAGATATCTGTGTACAAAAAGAAAATGCACACATAAATATAAATTTACATACAGTATGCACCTGTGAGTGGATCAAGAACTATGCAAAGAAGGAAAATATGTTGGAAAGGCAAATAAGATACGAGGAGACAAATAAAATATGCTTTGGTTATACTGAATACTGAGACTAAATCTAAAACTTTCATACTGAGACAAATTAACCTATTTCATATCTTTCTCATAATAATTTTACAGCACATAATGTCAGTCTTTTCATAGGTGCAGATCAAGAAAGACGTGAAAATTACTTTCTCAGCATATTGGAGATATTTCCACTTGCTTGGCAAGACATTTTGCACTAGCTTAGCCACATGGATCTTATTCAATCTACATTTACAGTTATCTCAAGCTGTACTTTAGATCTACTACAAAACTGGTAGTATGTCATTTAAGCTTTTAACAAGATTAGGGATATTTCAGTCTTCTTATCTAACCATGGATCCTACTAGGATCCAACTAGGATTCATGATCTATGACCCGATTTACACCAAGCTTTTAGGCCGGCCTCAGTGTAAATGCAAAGGAGGCCCGAGGCCCTCCCCGATTTGGGACCACCTCTGGAGGTAGTCTCGGGCCGGCCTCGGGCCGGCCTATATTCGGTGTAAATGGAAAGGATTCCTCGGGCCCCCAATTTACCACGCGATGCGGCGCTGTTACGTAATACACAATGCCCAAACAATGCCCGCACCGTACTTCCGGTGTATGCAGGGGTGCGGGTAAACCGTGAATCAAGCCAATCAAACCAACTATCGTAAATTTGAGAAAAGACAACAAAATACATGAAGTATTACATCCGTTATAGGTCTCCTTTTTTCTTTATAGTGTTGCTATGAACTGCATCAACTGTATCAACATCAACATTACACTATATGAAAAATATTGCTGTTTATTACTTCACAGTCTCATTACAACATTTTTTTAACGTCGACTGTCTTACGAGAGATAGGGATGTTAATCACGCATGAAAAAAATATTGCTTTCTTAATATAGGGAGACACAATGCGGCGAGTTTTGGAAAGGGGGCCTCTAGGCCGGCCTAATATTTGGTGTAAATGCACAAAATTGAGGGCCTCGGGCCTCCAATTTAGGCCGGCCCGAGGCCGGCCTCGGGCCGGCCTTTTGGTGTAAATCGGGCCTAACTTATCCTCACATTATTATAGACAATTTTACCTCACAGTCACATGATGGAAAAGACATTCAAAAACTGAAATGATGGTTGACTTTACCCTCAAAGCCATATCAACAGAGAGTATGATGGCAATTGGGAAAGATTTTAATTAAAGTACTGAAAGCAGTAATCATCATCAGTAATGCCACTTGTCACAGCACATAATAAATTGTTTTTAGAAAACGAGTTGCTACTTTCAGTTACTGTGGGCACAGGAATCCAGTGGTTATCTAATCTGAAGCTAGCCTCACCTGGATCTCTGTTATCTGTGTTTTGCAGTATGGTTTGCAGGAATGTCTGCGCGTATGTCAGGTGTGGCACTGATTGCTCCTCCGCGATCTTGACAAATGATTTAGTGGCAGCTTCTTGGAGATCCTGATTGGCCAGATGCAACACCTCCTGTAGGGTTGGGAAGATAAGTACTTGAGTCAATGTTGACCTAAGGAACATTTATGAGATGCACGGGTTATGATTTTATCTAAGATGACAATGTCTCGACTCTCAAGTCGGTTGTATTTCACACTTATCATTTGACAAATCCACCTTCTTGGTTTCCTTGGGTAGCAGATGATTCTCTCAAGACATATTCAACCTTTCACTGAATTACTTTGTACATGTACACTTTGAATATACACATACATGATTATTTTCATGTTGTCTTGAACATAGAGAAAATACTTTTTACAATCTGTGCAATTTATTGTAATTAGTTCAATGCTGGACCCCCCCCCCTCAAAAAAAAGACACACATTTCATCTTATGACATGGTCCCAACATTGTATGTCAGAATAGTTCATCACGGACTACTCTACATGTACTTCCTTACAGTTCTTCGAGGCAGGTTCTCTTCATGCATCCATTCTTGCATTAACACTTCTTCTTGCTTGATTCAATATAACTGATCGGTTACATAAAACATAGAAGAAAACTACATCATCTAATTAGTCTAATTCAAATACTTCGAACATCACATTTTTCTTAAACTTACCATATCTTTTCGGAAAACTGAATGGAACCCAGCACAGAAACAAGTTGGTCATTATACCACTCCACTACATTCAAAGTACGTAGATGAAATTCTGTTTGAATTCTATTAGGCCTACACGTAATCTGACTTAACATACTTCCTGTTCAAGTATAATCCACATATTTGACATTCCTTTCACACCTAGGCAAGTTTGTATCAATAAATGTTTGAGTAAAGTAAGACCCTAATACATTCATGTGGACAAGTAAAATGTATGCTGCATAATTGGTTACTAGGAACATGAGTTTATCACTTAAGTGGCTAAAATTCATTTTGGATTCAATGAGGATTTGTAAATGTTGACTACAAACACATTTCTCCAATGAGGGAAGAAGAATTAGTATCGTTTCAAGGTGCATGGACTACAGGTCTATGACCAAGACAGAGGTAGGTCTATATTACAACCTTTTTTCATACAACATAGACAATGCGCTGACCAGTGGTACAACTTACCCTGACTTTGGGTACGACTCTGCGCATAGCCTCGACATTGTTATCTCGTAATAGGTCTGGTAGGTTCTTGATCACACTTATCCTCTGAATCTCTTGACCAGAACTGGCAAGAAAAAACAAGGAAATCAAGGAAATGTCAAAAATGTGATCAGTTGATAGTCTCCTCTTGATGATAGTGTTATTTGTCGTGTATATCTGTACTAGACTTGTGCAGGAGATCAACAATTAATACATTAATAAATAATGAAAACATTACACAGTTTACATGTAATACATCTCATCTCAATGTAGGACCAAAAGTAATGTGAGTTATACCGGTATTGAATGTGTGAATATGTCTGTGTACATAATTATAGATCACACAGGATCTATTTAAAAAATGCAAACTGAGAGATCAAAAAATTAGTAAGCTATTGAATCTCATGATATTGTTATTCCAGTTTTGACTTTGATAAAGATATGCTAGGATGGAAATGTAAAGCCCTTACAAAAGTTATTACAGTCAGTACATATAAGTACATGTTAAGGTCAATTCGGTGGATAAGCAGCTTGAATTCAGCAACTGTTGTTCTTTTTTCAGTTTAATGTGTTGTTTTGTTTTGTTTTTGTGGGTTTTTTTGGGGGGGTGGTTACATACAACATCATTCCACTGAACAAGTATGTCTACAGTACATGCATGTATTTAATTATCTTGCCATCAAAAATGTATTCATGTATTGTAAATGCACAGTGTATTGTTTTTTACTCTGTGAAGAAAACATAGGGCGTGACATTTCAAGTAAAGATGTTCTTTCCAGATATTCTTACATCAACATATCCAAGGCCCACACTCCATTAAACAGTCACATTGTCCCAGGGTGACAAGACCTTGTATCTCAATTTTTGGAGAAAATGAAGTGTTTACGTAGCCTTAAGCTAGGAAGCCAGATATTACTTTGCCCAAATCTGAAATTTCAAATCGCAAATAGAGTCACTGTCGCCAGGTAAAACAACGGCTGTCCCATTTTTGTTACTGTGTTACGGCAGCCATGTTTTTGGCCTCTCCTGAACATTTAACGTCTGTGAGATATGAGGTCTTGCTACCACAGGGATGATATGATGAATATGAACATTGAACAATACTAGTATACTGTCAAAATCACAAAATACATGTGTAACTGTAAATCATGTCAATTTGTGTACACAGCCATGATTGAGTTTAAGCTCGCACACACTTGTCCCACATACATATGCAAAACAACAACTCCTGTCAAGATTCTTTGTTAAACACATATCTATTATGCACTATAGGTAGTCTATGGGGCAGGTATTGATTATTCTGGAGCACAAGTGTAACAATAACTGAACGCAAACTCATTGAGTAGATTTTCTAAAGAAGAGCGTAACGCTCTATCGCTAGTCAAGAATGCATGGTGTACACATATTCATTTGACTGGTGTCCATTGCCCTGCCCTCAAATGGGTATCAAAATCAAAACAGCAGTAGGCTGACAGTAAGGATAGAATTGGTGGAAACAATGGGTGTGATAACGTGTAATTAACATTGATAAAGTATTGCTAGGGTGTGAATTAAATGATGTCAACAGTTGTTAAAAGTAACGCCATGTACAACACTAAGTAAATATGTTTGGCATGTGGGCTTCTTGATATACAATGTACTGTAGTGGTACTACAGATTTACTTAGACTGTGCCAAGGCCTAAAGCCATACATGTAGAGCTGTAATGAGTAAAGTTTTCATATAAGGAAACTTTCTGATGCATCAAACACACTGTAGAACAAGTTAGTATGCTATAGATGAAAGTTTGTCTCTTAATTTCTGAGATATTCTTATTTTAGGTTCAGTTTTCTACTATAGAAGTGTAATTGATTGAATGAGCATGGACCCTAGGGTCCATGGTATGAGAGAGGATTCAAAAGTATGTAGTTGGCTACATGTACGTGTTCCCAGTGCATTTATTGCCTGTATAAAATTACAAGCAAAGGAACTGGCCACTTACAGTAAAACCAAGTACATTTCAAATTCATACACCCTGAATACATCATGTGAGACTTATATTTAACTCTTATCTGACTTTTTTTTTAAACAATTGCCACATTGAGCAAGTTTTGTGGTAAACAGCTACAGTATGACTTTTTTACATTCGTATTTTGGAGAAAAGTGTTATGATTTCATGAACAAAAGTTACAGATAAACGGGCCTTACTACAAATGAAATTTTTATTTCAAAATGAAGATTTCTGAAGTTAAAATGAGTTATGCAAAGTTATATTTCAAAATTCTATTAACAAATACATGTGCAAGCTTTTTCCCATTTTGCCAAAAAAAATAAAAAACGAAAAAATGGTGACAAAATTTCAAATATATATGAGAAAATATCAAAATGTAAATATATGAATGTTATGAGTGAATTAGTGAGGGCTGTCCTGCTACACGTACATGTATCATACAAAATTACAAAATGATAAGTATGTATTACATGTACATCATACTTCTTGTATTATTGACAGTTATTTGAGCAGCACAATTTCAGACAATCTGACAACTCGACTATGGTATTGTACAATGTATGGTATGGTATGGTATGGTATTGTATTGTATTGAGTGCATTTTTCATGATCATTGACATTCTGTCACACTTCATGAATAGTTGAACACAGTCACTTGGTACTTGGTATTTGCTAACATTGATTTGATGACATTGTTATAACCAATGAAGTTAATGAACTGCATCTGTCAAACATAATCTATATGTACATTTTACACTTCATTGCCTGTGATAAGATTATATTACCTTTATTTATGAGTAGCATTATTATCATAATTTATAAATCACTACCATTTTAATTTTAATTTTAATTTAATTATAATTTTGATTTTGATTTTAATTGTAATAATTTTTTGAATTATATATTAAAAAAAAATAATTCTTTAATTTCTATTTCGATTTCAATTTCACTATATATTTTCATTTTGATTATTAATAATATCTTCATCATCATCATCATCATCATTATCATCATTTTTCCTCCTGCTATTACCATCAATCATTATGGTTGGAAAATGAACATGGTCATGCATGAATGCAAACACTTCATGTAATCGTAGTAGCCTGTCACAAACTAATAGTTGCACATAGTTACTTGTCTGTTTGTTACACATACTGTTTTCAAAACACTTATTGTGTACAACCTCCTCTTGGGTAAATACAATCATGAATCAACTAGGGAGGCACTGATTATCACACTAGATGCAAGGACAAAGTTATCACAAGCCAGTTTGCAGTTCTTTTATCTGACTTGTCAAGTAGTACGGTTGTTCATGTGAAATTTAATATTAAAGGTACTACGACATAAAAACTATCAAAACTGGGTAATCAACATCTTTAAGAGTATTTTTTCATCTAGAATTCCAATCTGACTTTCAATTCTCCATGCAAGTTTCAGGTTTTGAGTTATTCACTAAAATAAAAACTGTTTGGGAACGCCCACATTTTTTGGCCCCGATATGCAAAACAAGCTGTTAATCATGTGACGTCATCAGTGGAACGCCGCTCTCTGCGAGCGGCGCGAGCGACCTTGACTTGCGTAATAGTATACACGCAATACGAACATTTAAAAGATCTGTCGGCTGTAAACAACCAACTTCGAGGTCATTTTTAATCATCATTACGGCATATAT
>JZLH01S0511962.1:12426-24583 GCA_001188425.1 Eucidaris tribuloides
ACGTTAAACACCTAGAAGAAGAAAATGTTAATACTTGCATGTTGTAATGGTGGCATTGATTTTAAGCAGACAATTTTTCCGTCCAAAATTAACACCATGCATCCAAAACAGCTTCATTGCCAGGAATTTCCCAACACCAACCTGATTTCAGAATATTATAGATCTAGCAAGGTGTTTGAGATGAGGTTTCGGTTCACTTTGTGGAATTGTCCTTCTTAGATCCACAAGGGGCTGTGGGCTGCACATTCATTTCCCTCCCCCTTCCTCCCCCTTCCCCCTTCCCCCAGGGTAGCTCAGCTAGAACTGGTTGCATTGTGGTTGCTATTTCTTTTAATTTGTGTTTTTGTAAGGCCACCGTCAAATTTCGGCAGCACGGAATCTGTAGATTAACGCAATGGAAATGACTGTAATTTATAATTCCTACAACCTGCGATTGTGGTAAGCAATGATTTATCCCACTGAAGAGTAAGATTGCTTGAAACTCATAGCCAGAGGACGTAATTACTATAAGAACTACTTTCGGAACGGTGAATATAGTGCGGTCGCTAAAATTTTGCTTATGCTACAGTCCCATCTATTCAAATCTGTGTTGGAAAGCGCCCGTGTACCTGAACGTCGATGATCGTACACACTGTGACTGTGAGTGCGACAGCCTGCACACGAAGCGTGCAGTCCAGCTACAGGTGCACGGGGTAGGCTATATGTAGCACATCAACGGCACCCACGGATACGAGTAAGGTTTATCCTGTTACTGCCTGCTAGACGGGCCTGCTATGGTAGATGGTGTCTGCCACACCTACTGAAGTTAGCCATATAACATAAGCAACGCTGACGCGAATGCTGTCGCATTCGCGACAGCGTTTCTTGAGGCTACTACTGCTGTCATTTTGGCACATATGTTTTGATAGTGTTGTGCTAGTGCTCAAGGCAAGCTTGTAAGTTTCCCGGGCAAGTTTAGTGCTCAAGAAAAGAAAAGTGCACCTGTCCTCTAATCACTAATGACTTGTCCATGAGTAATGTTATACTTTTTTTCAATTCAATTAAAGAAATTTTTGGACCAATCTATAATTCATGATGACTGGCGAAGAAAGTGAAGAATTACTAATAGGCCAACATTGTGGAGCTTCAAATTAATTTTTTTTCAAACTGCACTACTAGTATTCTGAGCTGAGCTACATAGTACTGTTTCAGTGTTTGAATGGACAATTAAACACCCTAGAATACAAAAGTTTGGTAATTTATGCTGCCACTGGCAAGAATGAATAAATAATTGGTAGATCTACTTGGGGCAAGAAAAAAATAGATCCACACACAGAAAGTCTATGGGAGGAAATGAGCAACTGAATCTAGTCAACTTACGATTTTCACTTTTTTAAAGCACTAAATAATCATTTTGAAATAAAAAAAATTTCAGGGCTTTATTTTTAGACCTTATCAAAGACACTTGAAGCATGGAGGATTACATGCATGTAGCTCACATTTTTTTAATTGTGGTAAATGTTAACCAGTGGCTTTAATTTGATTTATTTGTTGAAGTTGAAATTATTCCATAATTATCACTAATCACTAGTAATCAGATTATATCAGTGATCAGTCAATCCCGGGGGGGTCGCTTCTCACTTGGCCTCCTTGCTACGCACCACCGCGTCCAGACAAAAGCGTCTGAGTAACAGGTTCCTTTTCAGCTGGTGACTCGGACGGCTCGTCGACGGTCTTTTTGGAAAAAAAGGGTTAGCTTTTTCAACCAATCCGCCGGCACATCGCCGTTTAGGGTTAGCCTTTCTCCAGTATGCCATTTCTGGTTACTAAGTTGGTTATGTAGATTGACGCATTTAGGCGTGGCAAATTTGGTGATTGACTGACACTCCCAATGACGTTTTTTTAATTAGAGAAAATTTTAACATGAATTAGTGATGACTTTTTCGGTTCTGCCAATGTACAATAATGTTGTAGATGAGAGAGACAGTTTGTGGGAACGGGAAATTTAAATTAGTTGGTCTCATTGCTTTACGGCCATTAGGGTATTAAATTGAGTGTGATTTCGAGTTTACGCCACTTAGCGGTATCAGAATGAGTAAGATTTTATGGGGAGTCACGCGGTTTTAGGTGCTTTCTCAAGCGTTACGCCATTTAGGGTCGCAAATTTCGGTAATGTAGGTTACCGCGTTTAGGGTCGCCTTTCTGAGGTTCATTGGAACATGGGGTGGGGATACAGGCCGTCTGGAGAGCGGACCCCCCGTGGCAAGTCAATGTCTTTTTTACTATCTTGCCTCTTACACAAAATAGGTTTTCCTCATTAGGTCGAGTTGATGTGATGGTGTTTCAACAGTGAAGAAAAGATATTATGATTATTTTCATTTAATTGTGTGTTTTTTTTTCATAGATATGGCAATGAAAGTTCACAATCACAGTTCAATTGTACCAGACCACTCTGTCTGCGACATTTGGTGGTTACCACGAGATGTGAACAAACTTACAAGAATGAAGAGGCAAGCAATGCTTATTTGTTGACTATACTCTAGTAATGCTAAGCGTCATTTATTGACTTAAGTCATCATTAGATATGATCTGTTTAAATTTCTTTAAATTTTGCGTTTTTTATTCTGTAAACTTACGTGCTGTATCGCGCGTCGTTTTTAAAACCATTCTTGAAAGCAGTTCGATAACATGAGCTGAGCGGGCGGTTTCCATTTTCTATGGTGGTTTCATCTACATCGCGCGTATGTTCTGTGTAAATCATTCACGTTAGAAGCGCTGTAGGCAGCAAAACTGATGGTTAACGCAGAGGTCGATCGGGGGGGGGGGGGTGCGTTGGCCCGGCGGGCCGGGGGGGGCAGGGGGAGCAATTCTCCCCCCCCCAGATGAATGAAATATTTTGGGGGGCAAACATCGATTGCCCCCCCCCCCAAAAAGAAAAAGATATAATAATTTTGGCAATTTAGAAGAAATATTCATTAATATGCAATGCAATATTGTTTTGAAGAATATTGGAAAGCACTTATAAACGGTTAACACGAAGGATGAATACTATAAACAACATGGTACCAAAGATTGTCATTTTGTCGGCTGCTTGTGCCTAAAATTTTGTATTACCATTTTGTGCGCAGAAATTGTGGACATTTTTTCACTTTTGACCGCACCCCCCCCGGCCCCCCCCCCCCGCCCCCCCCGCCCCCCCCCCCCCCCCCCCCCCCCCCCCCCCCCCCGCCAATCGCGAAACATGATCATGCTCCCTGGTTAAACGTAATAAAGCCTAGGTATAGTTTTGCGTAAATGGGCAATTCCATGACAAAATGTTACTTTCCCTCAAAATCATGAATCTATTATATACTCAAAAAATATATATGTGCGAGAGACAAATTTGAGTATTCATACAATAGAAGCTGCATCAAGCCTTCTATATTTTGAATGGTAAATTGAATACGTTTGAAGTACATTTAACTTCTAAGCATACTTTTCTTCGAAAAATCCCATTTTCTTGCAATTTTTTTTCTAATTTTATTTGAAAAACACTATCTTTCACTTTCAGTCTCATTATTCTACATTCATCAGCACTTCAGAATTAATCCCATAGTAGTTTAAAAAAAGTACCAAAAATGAGTTTATTTGTACATTTGAGCACTATATTACATGTAGGTAGATCAGATATCAAAGTTATGACAGTTTTTAAAATTGAAGTCTCAACAGGTTAAATCGCGTCTTTAATTGTGATATTGATTTTTAATGCAGGTTCTGATCAACCTGTAATATGGCCTTGAGTTCAAAGGGCTCAAGCCTGGCACTCCTGAATGGCCTGTTTGCTGTCAGTAAGCCCATGGGCATCACTTCGGCAAAGGTTGTGGATAGAGTGAAGAGCGCCCTTATGCATGATCTCCTGGAAGAAAACAAGAGGATGACGGAAAATCCCGAACAGAGCATGCATCATTCTGGTGAGAAGCCGTATCCTGATATTTTATCAGCCTCTTGACGACACCCTGGCAGTGTTGTAATCCAAACCAGAAATCCTGAGGCGCCAAGGGGGCTCTTGACACTAAGTACAGTATTTCAGGGCTGGCAACCCTCCTGCTTTTGGCGGGAGTCTCCCGCCGAGCTCATCTTCCCGCCATCCCACCAATCTCCTGCTTTATGAAAAACCTCCCACCAAGCATGTAGAAGGAAAATATAACGAACAAACAAACTGTTTGGCTAGTAAATTGGCAGATAAAATTTTTATTATGCCTTTATTATGCATTATGTTTTCGGATTGTCCGTCCGTGTGTCTGTGTGTCCGTCCATCCGTCCGTCCGTCCGTTACCGGTTCTCGTTACCGGGATAACTCAAGAACCCACCAATCGGATTTTGATGTAACTAGAACCAAGTATGTACTATGAGGCACCAATGAACTGATTAGATTTTGGAGGTCAAAGGTCAAAGGTCACCAGGCCTAAAAATCTAAAATACATCTGATTTTGGCTCGTTACCACGATAACTTGAGAATGGCTACCGGTAGTCAGATTTTTTGGTAACTTGGGTGAAGTATGTATTATGAGGCACCAATGAACTGATTAAATTTTGGAGCTGAAAGGTCAAGGTTAAAAGGTAAATACATGATGGGGGTAGTCCTCAACTTGTGCTGATACTAGTCTAGAATCAAGTAGAACTATGCAAGGCTTTCCTGCTGAAAATACTTGTAGTCAAACGTTCACGTCATTCTAAACAAACAATGTCAAATATACTAGTAGCATGAGAACCTGCTGTGTGGCTCTAATTGGGGCTATATTTATCTACCGGCACAAGCAATAAGATACTCTAATGTTTATGCTTGATATCTCCTTAAGAGTAAACAAATTACAGACAAATCCTCCAGGTGGGAGATTCACATCTGCTCTGTGAACACGCTGCGTAATATTTCAATTCATTGGTCTTGAGGCATTGTCAAGTGTTCCCAATGATGTCACGACCTTTAAACACCGGCCTAAAATATGTCTGATTTGGGCTCATTGCCACGATAACTTGAAAACGGCTAGTCGGAGTTTCATGTAACGTGGGTAGATTTTGGAGTTGAATGGTCAAAGGTCACTGGGCCTTAAATATGTCTGATTTGGGCTCATTACTGTGATAACTTGAGTATGACTGGTCAGATTTTGATGTAACTTGGGAGAAGTATCTAATATAAGGCACCAATTTACTGATTCGATTTTGGAGTTGATAGGTCAGAGGTCAAAGGTCACAAGGCCTCATGTCCGAATTGAGCTCATTGTCGCGATAATTTAAGAACTGTTTATTGGATTTTACTGTAACTAGGTCAACGGTCACATGGGCTTATTCATCTCATTGGTCTTGCTACCATGGTAACTTGAAGCTTTTCAAATTACATCAATTGGATGGGAGTGCAGACTGCAGAGGCATACCCATCGACTGCGTGCAGTCGAACTGCTCTAGTTTTTAAGGGGGTGGGCAAAAAATGGTTTTGGTCATCATCGGCCCCCTGCTCCCCGCTCTTGTCAGAACTTGTTTGGTTTAGATATTTGGCTAGTAAAAAAAATTAGGCAGGCAAAAGTGAATCTCCATTCGATTAAGTCATTCCCTGAAGTTGACAGACCAGGTATTCAGACCAAATTTTAGTTTGTTGAAAATCATCCAATAAGCACCAGCGTGAACTGCTATGACTGCTAATTGAAATCTCGAGCCTGATATGCAAGAAGCCAGTTCATAATTACAACTTGGGCATGTGCAGGATACAGGTACTTCGTACGAAGCCTGTGTAAGACGAGATAGCTCAACGAAAAAGCTATTTAATAAATCGTGCATGCACAAAATTTACATTCAGGAATGTGACAGGTGAAGGTATTGTTCTCAACAGAATGTAACAAAAGCAAATAATGTAGCCAGAATGGTTGCTCTCAGATGCCTCACTATTAGAGCTATCCACTCTTCAAAGACATGTGGGTCTGTCCATGAAACTGGTTCCAAAAATTGACTTTCCTTAGAAATATGCCTTTTCAAAGAACATTGGTCAGGGTGCATGCATGCTTTCAAGAAAAAGACAATCTGAATTGGTAGATTGGGGAGGGGGAAGGGGAAGGGGGGGGCATGATTCCCCCATACTTCAGTGGGTGATCCATTGTGCACTTGCCGAGTCCTTTTCTTTTGATTTAATTCATTCTAATACAGGAGTTTTAGTACAGCAGTTTCTATTGAAATCCACAGTAGATGTGAACACATCATAACAGGGTTGGGCTCAATTACTTTCTTCAATTACAATTACAATTACCTGCCTGCCAAAATTTCCAATTACAATTACTTTTCAATTGAATTAAATTTTTTTCAATTACCAATTACTTTTGTTAATTACAATTACAATTACTTTCTATATATTCAAACTATACATGTATGTATGCGTATGGAGCTAGGTAATATTCTCGTCTGTCTTTTATACCGTGTCCACATGTGTACATGTACCAATTTGTTTTGAAAGCATTTGAAAGCAAGGCCAAGAGGAGGTTATGGGTCAAGAATAGTGGTGAGGTGTGTAAGTGGGAATACACAGAATCAGATTAATAGAATGAGTAATTGAGAATAATTATGCTGAATTACATTTTTTTCAATTACAATTATAATATTACTTTCCTTTCAAAAATGTCAATTACAATTACAATTAATCAAAAAAATGTAATTAATTACGTAATTGCTCAATTACCCTATAATTGAGCCCAACCCTGCATCATAAACTTTATCAGGTTCTGGTTTGGCTTGTTAGCGCACATCCCTATAGCGGCAATCTTATGCACAAGTCGTAAAGTTCCCGGGGGGGGGGGGGGGGGGGGTCGCTCTCCACACGTCCTGTCTCCCACCCGTGTCCAACAACCTCAGAAATGCACCCTAGACGGCGTAATCTATATAACCATATTTGCAACCCTAAATGGCATAACACATCAGAAAAGCTACCCTAAGTGGCGTGACTCCCAGGAAATCCACTTATTGTGATACCCTAAGTGGCGTGAACAGGAAATCCACTAATTTGATACCCTAAGTGGCGTAAACAGTGAAATCAACTCATTTGATACCCCACCCAAGTGTCCTTCTCATCTAAAACATAATTGTACATTGCGCAACCCGAAGAGGTTCACTTAACAATTCATAAATAATTCTCCTGATAACCAAATGTTCATGTTGGAGATGTTATTAGATCCACAAAAAAATTGCACCCCTAAATGGATTAATCTACATAATCAAATTAGTATCCCTAAATGGCGTGTGAGAAAAGGCTACCCTAAGTGGCGATTGCCAGCTAACGGTGTTGAAAAAGCTACCCTTTTTCCAAAAGACGTCGACGATGCCCGAGGGCTGGAAAAGGGACCCTTTACGACGCTTTTTCTGGACGCGGGTGCGTAGCAGGCCGTGTGGAGAGCAACCCCCCCCCCGGGTCTAAATTACGGAGGGCAGACAAGGTTTTTAAAAAAGGGTTTAATCTTAAAAAAATTTTTCTTGTTCCCCCTGTTAGTCTGGCTCTTATGACTCGAGTGCCGTGGCTTTGTCTTGGAAGAGTAGGCGTAAGGTTGGGTGTTTCCATTTTATGGCCCACGTTTTTCTGACACCCTGACACACGTTGTTTTTTCCCATTCATTTTGTACATGGGGAGGCATGGTCTGATTCTGTGATTGGCCTTTCCCTTTTGAATATTCATTACAGCCATAGGACAAGGTTCAAGATTCACCACCGCTTGACTGTCAAATACCAAAAAATATGAACTTTATGTTTTCATGATAAAAGATATGTTTTCTAGACAGAAATTTTGTGCTGAATTCATTTCTGAAGTAGGAAATGCAAAATATGCTTTCGTTTTTTAGATATGTCATAATTTTTTTGTTTGGGTATGTTGCAGTGAAGCTACTGGGCATATTTGGTCTCTGTTCTAGACCATGTAACTGTTTTGACCTACATAGTTATGCTCACTCTCCGACTGTTTTACCTCCGGACATACGTACTTTGTCTTAAATTAAAACTCTTGTATTATTCAAAGCAGTTGACCGAAGATAGTAGTTTCCTTATCAATATAAAGACGGGTTCATGTACACGTAAATGTCTGGAAGCCAGACTAGGGCACATGTTGCCTTCAGACCAGTTTCAAAGTAAATGCAAATTTTATGCATACTATTCTGTCTGACAAAGGTTGCTCTTTTATAACCTGATAGCTTGCTGGAGGCTTACCAGACATAGCAACAACTAATGTATGCATATTGCATTTTTGGTATTGAAAATGTATTTATAAGAACAGGTGGGTAGTTTTAGAAGAGAAAATATCTCATGAATTTCAATACATTATGAAAATAATAGATTGTACAGGGTGTGTTTTTGATATTTGGGTCCAAAATCAGTAAATCTAAATTGTTAAAAAAGTTATTTTGAAAAAAGTATGAGGGTTACTGTATCAGAAATCTAATCACTTATGGGGAAGTATATTGAGCATAATTGATTAAATTTTCAGGCCTATGGCGTGATTGGTTTTCCTAAAATAATTTTTTTGACAAATGCCCTGATTTTTTTCACACTTTGGGATGGGTGTAGCATTTTTGCATTTTTCTCCCGTTTTTTAATTTCTAAGTAAAATCAAATCCTAATAAGCTCGTAGCTAATTAAATTCTGCTTAATACGAGGGGAAATTCAGCCTTCTAGCCCCTTCCTATCAGATGTTATAGTGGTTCAAAAGACGCATCAATCTGAAAAGGGGCTTTTTTGGGGTATCATTTGTCACGGCAAAGGGTAATTTCCATGGGTTACCACATGTATGAAGTAAATTACAGCAAATACAGTCTCACTGGAAAGAATATGCTACGAACTAATGAAAATAAACAAAAAAAAAGTAGGAATAATCCTATTTTTTGGATACTACAACCATTTCAAAGTTGCTGGTGAAAAATTTTGTCACCCCAAAATGACCTTTTTTTTGCCAAAAATGGCCATAAATCTGATTTTTTTCCCTCAAAAAGTATGAAAGATACAAGGTTCTAGGTTTGAAAAACTGAAAATACATTTATTTTTACCCTAGGAAAGACCTAAATTCATTTTTTAACAGGTAATTTTCCCCCTTAAATATTTTTTCCACACTTTTGTCAGTCAAATGGTGGTCAGATTATGAACCTTGTCATAGATAAATGTGCATAATGATTTTAGCTCCCTTCTAAACAAGGTTTAGTAGGTTTGATGTTCTGTCACGATGACTTTGGCTTTAAATCTTGTAGGTGCTGAAAATGAGTCCAAATTGAGGAGAACCAAGCGACGTTGTGGCATACCAAAGATAGGGCATGGAGGAACCTTGGATATGAACGCTACTGGGGTGCTGGTTATTGGAATCGGAAAGGGAACTAAACAGCTGTCTACATACCTCAAAGGGCAAAAGGTAAACTTGTGCTTGAAGTACTGGTGCATTTGATTAATTTCATTTGATTGTCCTGCCCGCCAGGGGTGAAGGTGTCCGTCCGTCTGTCGTCCGTCACAAATGTTAAACTTTACCTGTAATTTTCTCTTATGTCACATAACGTGGCAACTGCTAGCTGGTCCAATGACAACCAAACTTGGGTAGTAGATGCACTCGGGATACCATCATGTTGTGGTGCTTTCAGAGGTCGCATGGTGAGGTCAAAGGTCATGCAAAGTCACATTGTTAAAAGAGTACCTGCAAGACTCTTTTTTGAATGTTAAAGTTTACCTGCAAGACTCTCTTATGACAAATAACTTGGCAATTTGTTGGTCCAACTCCAATGGCAACCAAACTTGGGTGATATATGCACTAGAGACCATCATGTTGTAGTGCTTTTGGAGGTCACATGGTGAGGTCAAATATTATGAAGTTAACATGCAAGACTCTCTTATGATAAAAAACTGTGCAACTGTCTCTCCCTTTTTATCTAAACTTGGATTGTAGATGCACGTGGGGGACCTTCATGAATTGGTGTTATTTTAGGTCACATGGTAAATAATGTAATTATTCACATAAATCTTCACTTCTCTCAAAAGCCTTGGGGCTGAAAAGTCAGGTTTCATGAAAATAAGGGCTGCTAAAATTCAAATGGCTTGCATGTTGTAACGATGCTGTAGGAACATTCATTTGTAGCAACTAGAACTCCTCGAATATGACTGCCAATTAAAATCCGTATCTAGTGAGATTTTGGTAGTTTTGTGGAGCAGGGTCATATATAAAGATTGATTAATGTTTGTATTGTATTTTAACAGAAATACCATGCTCATGGATCTCTTGGTATAGCCACCGACACCATGGATTGCTGTGGAGAACAAGTGGAGACAGCGGAGTATGGTATGACTCAAATATTTATCTCTTACAAATATTACAAAATTGTTGTGTTTGATATATGTAATCAGATAAATTTCACACTGAGCTCACCAAGTGAATAATCTGAAATCCATAGGATGATTCTGTACTGAAAATTTTGACATAAGAATATTTTTCCTGTTTGCTAACCGTATTTTAAATAATTACAGATGTATATTTTATGGTCATTTTATGGAAATGTAGCAAAGATGTAAACCCAGGTGGTCAGGTAAAATTAATTACCCATCCTTTTCGAAAGTATGTTGATATTGTAAGACATAAATGCTTACATGAAGTAATTGTAATTCATTGAAAGGTTTTGGTACAACCATATACATTGGAAATTAAACTCCATGTTTCAGTCAGAATGCTGCCGCCATTGTCAGGAGAATGAAGAAGAGTGAGAAAACACTGGTATTTTTCACCAGCAGCTGAGAACAAAAACCAATCTCAAACTTCAGCAACGCAAGCCAATAGGAATTAGGGAATTTGTGATTTTAAGTTCTGTGTTGATCTTGGTCTTGGTGTTGCTATTGGCCGAGCAAGCATATGTGCAACACGGACTGCTGGAAGTATCATTTTAGATTAAAAATTGATAGAATTAGTCAAATTGATATCAAAATCAAAGAGAGAAGTAACTTGTCTTTCAGTTTCAATTTTTGACAGGCAGTATTGATTTGGCATCACTTTAAAGCACAAGTTTAGTTTTGGCAATTTTTTTTCTTTGAAAGCTTTATGCCCAAAGGGTCATATCACCAATAACAGATTCTAAATGTCTTTTGTTTTTGTTTTACTTAATTAATGAAAAATCTTGGATGGGCCGAGATTTTGGACTGTATTTTACAGTATAGCATCCAAAGCATTATTAAGGTGTTAAGGTTATCTTAATTAAACTTAACCAGAAAGTTAAGACTCTGATCTTTCTGGTGAGGTATAATTCAGATAACCTTAACACCTTATTAACGCTTGGGATGCTATACAGTACTGTAAAATAAAGTCAAAAATCTTGGGGGGGTCCCCCCCCCCCCGAGTTTTTTCATTTATTAATTTAAAAAAACCCGACAAATATTCAGAATCTGTTATTGATGTGATATAACCTTTGGGCATAAAGATTTCAAAAATAAAAAAAATCACTAAAACTAAACTTGCGCTTTACTATCATTTGTTCACTTTTTCAGTCACTGGTGTAACTTTTAAAAGCTCAACTGAGCTTAGTGTAGGAGCTCGGTTTAACAGCCAATTTTGTTTCCTCACCACTAACCCTAACACCAACACTAAACTTCAAATTACTTAATGAGTAATCTGTATCATCTCCTTTTTCTGCAGACTATGTAAAAGAGACAGATTTCAAGGAGGCGCTCGGAATGTTTGTCGGAAACATCTTACAAGTTCCTCCTGTGTAAGTATGCACAAATAGTCACATTGATTCTAGCACTAGTCCGCTGGAAGACCACTCCCCATGAGGACAACTCCCCTAGAGGAGTTTAACAATGGGTGATTTCAAGTTTGGTGTTGAAATCTGGTGTTAGTGTTGTAACAACACTAACACCAGCTATAACACCGTACTTGAAGTCAGGCCTGGTGTCGGGGTTGACCTCGAAAATTATGACGTACTTCCGGAAGTTGGTGTTGAAGCTGGTGTTGAATATCGTCTGCTGAACCGAGTACCGTGGTTGGTGTTTGTGATTTACATGTAATTTTTCCATTCATCAACACTAAACCCTATGGTTTAGGCAATTCGTGATTTCAAGTTCGGTGTTGGTGTTAGTGTTGGCCTTGTGAGTGGCAGAGCCGACATGCTCGTGTGTGTTGGCTATGGAGAAAGCTTCGCTGTGCGACGCAAACCGC
>JZLH01S0511962.1:26814-39808 GCA_001188425.1 Eucidaris tribuloides
GGGGGGCGCTCTCCACACGGTCCGTCTCCCACCCGTGTCCCAACACCTCAGAAAATGCACCACCTAGACGGCGATAAATTATTATAACCATATATTTGCAACCCTAAATGGATAACACATCAGAAATAAGCTACCCTAAATGGCGTGACTCCAGGAACCACTTATTTGATTACCCTAAGTGGCACCGTGAACAGGAAATCCACTAATTTGATACCCTAAGTGGCGAAACAGTGACAATCCAACTCATTTGATTACCCCACCCAAGGTCCTTCTCATCTAAAACATAATTGTACATTGCCGGCAAACCCGAAGAGTTCAACTGTAACACATTCATAAACTAATTCTCCTGATAACCAAATGTCATGTTTGAGACTGTATTAGATCCACCAAAAAAATTGCACCCCTAAATGGATTAATCTACATAATCAAATAGTATCCCAAATGGCCGTGTGAGGAAAAGCTACCTAAGTGCGCGAATGCCATCTAACGGTGTTGAAAACGTACCCTTTTTCCAAAAGACAGTCGACATGCCACGAGGCTGAGAAAAAGGCACCTTTACGACGTTTTTCTGGTCACGCGGGTGGATAAGCAGGCCTGTGTGGAGAAGACAAACCCCCCCCCGGGTCAAATTACGGAGGGCAGACAAGAGTGTTTTAAAAAAGGGTTATCTTATGTTTATCTCTCGTTGGAACCTAATCAATACTTTTGAGCCGGTCGGTGTTTGTGGCGGGTCCCCCTGTTAGTCTGGTCTTATGACTCGGCAGTTGCGCGGCTTTGTCTGTGCAAGAGTAGGCCCGTAAGGTTGGGTGTTTCCATTTTATCGGCCCCACGTTTTTCTGACACCCTGACACCACGTTGTTTTTTCCCATATTCATTCTTGTACATGGCAGAGGCATGGTCTGATTCTGTGATTGGCCTTTTCCCTTTTGATATATTCATTACAGCGCCATAGGGAACAAGGTTCAAAGATTCAACCACCGCTTGACTGTCAAATTTACCAAAAAATATGAACTTTATGTTTTCATCGATAAAAGATATGTTTTCTAGACAGGAAATTTTGTGCTGAATTCATTTCTGAAGTAGGAAATCAAAATATGCTTTCGTTTTTTAGATATGTCATAATTTTTTGTTTGGGTATGTTGCCAGTAATGCTACTGGGCATATTTGGTCTGCTGTTCTAGACCATGTAACTGTTTTGACCTACATAGTTAATGCTCACTTCCCGACTGTTGTACCTCCGGACATACGTACTTTGTCTTAATTAAAACGTCTTGTATTAAATTCAAAGCAGTTGACGAAGATAGTAGTTTCCTTATCAATATAAAGACGCGTTCATGTACACGTAAATGTCTGGAAGCAGGACTAGGGCACATGTTGCCTTCAGACAGTTTCAAATTAAATGCAAATTTTTGCATACTATTCTGATCTGACAAAAGGTTGCTCTTTTATAAACCTGATAGCTTGCTGGAGGCTTACCAACATAGCAACAACTAATGTAATGCATATTGCATTTTTGGTAATTGAAAATGTATCTATAAGAACAGTGCGTAGTTTTAGAAGGAGAAATATCTCATGAAATTTCAATACATTATGAAAATAATAGATTGACAGGGTGTGTTTTATGATTATTTGGCGTCCAAAATCAGTAATCGTAAATTGTTAAAAAAGTTATTTTGCAAAAAAAGTATGAGGGTTAACTGATCAGAAAATCTAATCACGTTAATGGGGAAAGTTATATGAGCATAATTGATTAAATTTCAGGCCTATGGACCGTGATTGGTTTCCTAAATTATAATTTTTTTGACAAATGCACCTGATTTTTTTCCACACTTTGGCGATGGCTGTGTAGCCATTTTTTGCATTTTTCTCCCGTTTTTTTATTTCTAGTAAATATCAATCCTATAAGCTCGTAGCAATTAAATTCTGGCTTAATAACGAGAGGGAAATTCAGCCTTCTAGCCCCTTCCTATCAGATGTGTATTGTGGTTAAAAGACGCATCAATCTGAAAAGGGGCGTTTTTTGGGGTATTATTGCACGGCAAAGGGTAATTTCCGATGCGTTACCACATCGTATGAAGTAAATTACAGACAAATACAGTCTCACTGGAAGAATATGCTACGATACTAATGAAAATAAACAAAAAAAAGTAGAATAATCCTATTTTTTGGATACTACAACCATTTCAAAGTTGTCTGGGCTGAAAAATTTTGTCACCCCAAAATGACCTTTTTTTTTGCCAAAATGGCCATAAATCTATTTTTTCCCTCAAAAAGTATGAAAGATACAGGTTTAGCGTTTGAAAAACTGCAAAATACATTTAATTTTTACCCTCAGGAAAGACCTAAATCATTTTTAACAGGTATTTTCCCCCTTAATATATTTTTCCACACTTTTGTCAGTCAAATGTGGTCAGATTTATGAACCTTGTTCATAGGATAAATGTGCATAATGATTTTTAGGCTCCCTTCTAAACAAAGGTTTATAGTAGGTTGATGTTTCTGTCACGATGACTTATGGCTTTAAATTCTGTGTAAGTGCTGAAATGAGTCCAAATGAGGAGAACAAGCGACGTTGTGGCATTACAAAAGATTAGGGCATGAGGAACCTTGATTATGAACGCTACTGGGTGCTGCGTGTATTGGAATCGGAAAGGGAACTAAACACGCTGATCTTACTACCCAAAGGCAAACGTAAACTTCGTGCTTGAAGTACTGGTGCATTTTGATTAATTTCATTTGATTGTCCTGCCGCCAGGGCGTGAAGGTGTCCGTCCTCTGTCGTCCGTCACAAATGCTAAACTTTACCTGTAATTCTTTCTTCTTATGTCACATAAACGTGGCAACTGCTAGCTGGTTCCAATGACATACCAAACTTGGTAGTAGATGCACTCGGGATACCATCATGTTGTGGTGCTTTCAGAGGTCGCATGTGAGTCAAAGGTCAGCAAAGTGCACATTGTTAAAAGAGTCCTGCCAGACATCTTTTTTTGAATGGTTAAAGTTATACCTGCAAGACTCTCTTATGACAAATAACTTGGCAATTTGTTGGTCCAACTCCAATGGCAACACAAACTTGGTGATATATGCACTAGAGACCAATCATGTTATGCTTTTTGAAGTCACATGGTGAGGTCAAATATTATGAAGTTAACATGCAGACTCTCTTATGATAAAAAAACTGTGCCAACTGTCTCTCCCTTTTTATCTATAACTTGGATTGTAGATGCACCGTGGGGACTTCATGAATTGGTGTTATTTTAGGGTCACATGGTAAATAATGTAATTATCACATAAATTCTTCCACTTCTCTCAAAGCCTTCGGGCGCTGAACAAGTCAGGTTTCATTGAAAATAAGGCTGCCTAAAATATCAAATGGCTGCATGTTGTAACGATGCTGGTAGGGAACATTCATTTGTAGCAACTAGAACTCCTCGAATTATGACTGCCAATTAAAATCCGCTATCTAGTTGAGATTTGTAGTTTTCGTGGAGCAGGGTCATATATAAGATTGATTAATGTTTTGTATGTATTTTAACAGAAATACCATTGCTCATGGATCTCTTGGTATAGCCACCGACGACCATGGATTGCTGTGGAGAACAAGTGCGAGACAGCCGGAGATATGTGTATGACTCAAATATTTATCTCTACAAATATTACAAATTGTTGCTGTTTGATTGATGTAATCAGATAAATATTCACCATCTGAGGGCTCACCAAGTGGAATAATCTGCAAATCCAAGGATGCATTCTGTACTGAAAATTTTGACATAAGAATATTTTTCATGTTGCATAAAACCGTATTGTTAAATAAATTACAGATGTATATTTTCATGCGTCATTTTATGGAAATGTTAGCAAAGATGTGACCCAGGTGGTAGGCTAAAATTAAGTATACCCACTCTTTCGAAAGTATGTTGATATTGTAAACATAAATGCTTACATGAAGTAATTGTAATTCATTGACAAGGTTTTGTACAACATATACATTGGAAATTAAACTCCATGTTTGCATTCGAATGCTGCCCCGCATTGTCAGGAGCAATGAAGAAGAGTGAGAAAAACACGGTTTTGTCACCAGCAGCTGAGAACAAAAACCAATCTCAAACTTCAGCACGCAAGCCAGATAGGAATTAGGGAATTTGTGATTTTAATTCTGTGTTGATCTTGGTCCTTGGTGTTGCGTATTGGCCGAGCAGCCATATGTGCAACAGACTGCCCTGGAAGCTATCATTTAGATAAAAATGATAGAATTGTCAAATTGAATCAAAATCAAAGGAGAAGAGTATTGTCTTTCAGTTTCAATTTTTGACAGGCAGTATTGATTTCGGCATCACTTTAAAGCACAAGCTTTAGTTTTGGCAATTTTTTCTTGAAAGCTTTTATTGCCAAGGGTCATATCACCAATAACAGATTCTAATGTCTTTTGTTTTGTTTTTACTTAATTAATGAAAAATCTGGAATGGGCCGAGATGTTTTGGACTGTTTTTACAGTATAGCCATCCAAAGCATTATTAAGGTGTTAAGGTTATCTTAATTAAACTTAACCAGAAACGTTAAGACTTCTGATCTTTCTGTGTGAGGTATAATTCAGATACTTAACACCTTTAACGCTTCGGATGCTATACAGGCTACTGTAAAATAAAGTCAAAAATCTTGGGCGCGGGGTCCCCCCCCCCCCGAGTTTTCATTATTAATTTAAAAAAACCCGACAAATATCAGAATCTGTTAATTGATGTTCCTGATATTAACCTTTGGGCCATAAAAGTTTCAAAAATAAAAAAATCACTAAACTAAACTTGCGCTATTACTATCATTGTTTCACTTTTTCAGTCACTGGTGTAACTTTTAAAAGCTCAACTGAGTCTTAGTGTAGGAGCTCGGTTTAACAGCCAATTTTGTTTCCTCACCACTTAACCCTAACACCAACACTAAACTTGCAAATTATTAATTGAGTAATCTGTATTCATACTCCTTTTTCTGCAGACTATGTAAAGAGACAGATTTTCAAGCAGGCGCTCGGATGTTTGTCGGAAACATCTTACAAGTTCCTCCTGTGTAAGTATGCACCAAATAAGTCACATTGATTCTAGCACTAGTCCGCTGGAGACCACTCCCCATGAGGACAACTCCCTAGAGAGTTAAACAATGGGTGATTTCAAGTTGGTGTTGAAATCTGGTGTGTAGTGTTTGTAACAACACTACACCAGCTATAACACCCGTACTTTTGAAGGTCAGGCCGGTGTCGGTCGCTGTTGACCTCGAAATTATACCGTACTTCCGGAATTGGTGTGAAGCTGCGTGTTGAATATCGTCTGCGCTGAACGTAAGTACCTGTTGGTGTTTGTGATTTACATTGATAATTTTTCCACTTCATCAACACTAAACCCTATGGTTTAGGCAATTCATGATTTCAAGTTCGGTGTTGGTGTTAGTGTTGGCCTTGTTAGTGGCAGAGCCGACGATGTCGGTTGTGTTTGGCCCATGCGAGAAAGCTTATCGCTGTGCCGACGCAAACCGCTAGAAAGAGCCTTTTCCCTTAAAAATTATATAATTCAGCCAAAATTCATATTAAACTTCCATAATATGAATTAGAGAAAAGTACTGCCTTTCAGATCATACAAGTTTTTTGGCTGCAGTATTGATTTGGTAGTCATTTTTGTAAGATTAGTCCAAAATTTCGCGCCATCGGCTTGACTTTATCTGCCAACGCCATGAATCACGCGTGACGTCACTCGGTGTTATTGTGATCGATAGCTGCAATCGGTATTGTTCTCTAAACCGGCAGCTCGTGTTGGAGCTCGCGTTTAGCAGACGATTTTGTTCCTCGCACGCTAACACCAAACCGAACTTGAAATCACCCATGTCCCAGGTTTAAAAATTCTGAATATCGTCAGCAGATTTATCCTCTGGAGAGTTAGCCCTCTGTTGCGAGTTAATTCCTTCAGGGGAGTTGTTCCACTGGGTAGCTGTCTTCGGGGGGGGGGGGGGGGGGGGGGGCGAGTTGTCCTGTGGGCGGAGTTGTCCTCCTGGGGAGCTAGGAGGAGATGTCAAGCTGCAAGTTAGCAGTATGATATTAACTCCATGATTGACAGCTTACGTAGATCCGAAAGTTCTTTGCCAAAAAATGTTTCAAATTTGATACTTCCTTGATTTTTATTTTCTCAATCTCGTGTACTGTATGAATGGAAATAATTATTTCATAAAAGGCAACATCAGGGCTAGTACATTTTTTTACAAATTGGCAAGAAGGGGTCAAGCCATAACCCATTGACTGCTACAGCGGTCAAATTACTGCTTAGATCATGTTTTTCAAGCATGAGTTCATACTTCAAACACATGAGATGCATCTTAAATTGTTCAAATGTGAGGTCATATTCCAAAGAGTGGTCAGTGGGCAGTACCGTGTCACATCTGAGAAAAAAAGAGGGGGATCATTTCAAACGTCTCATTGTTCTAAGGCTCTCACATGACAATGTATTAATATATATATATATATATATACCTTCAGAAGGTAACGTGATAGAATAACGCTTTATCCCTCCACACCAAAGTGCGGCCGGCACCAAGGATTTGGGTGTGTTCATGCATCATCAGTCTGTCCGTTACGCGTTCTTCGTAAAGAAATTTACTGATCGAATCTTCGATGAAACTTGCGTCAAGTATGTATTATCATATGAGCCAATGTTGGATTATTTATATCAGAGTTGTAAAGCTCAAGTCATGGAACATTGAATATCTCTAATTTCCGTTCAACTTACTTCCAATGACATTATAATTTTATAAAATGCTTATTTGGAAATGAATGCGAACTCTGGTCAAAGAATATTGGTGCAGCAATAAAGTGGCTTAGATTTTAAAGTTGAAAGGTCACAGCTGCCTTGGTAGAGGTCTAATTTGAACTCTAAGAAATAACTTAATCATCGCTGATCAGAATTTAATCAACTTGAACAAGTGTATATGTACTATGCAACAGTCAATGAAACTGATTTCATTTTAGAGTTGAAAGGTCAAAAGTCATGAGGCTTATGTACCTTCTCATTTCACCTCATTGCTACCAGGCGTAACTTACGACAACTGATCAAGATGGAGCATACATGCACGAGGTGTATTGCAATTGATTTGAAAATTTGCGTGAAAGTGTGGAGGCATAATCATCTGATTCATACGATTCATTCAAACTGCTTGTTTCCTTTTGTGTGTGTAATGTTGTTGTGTTTTTTTTTTTTTGGGGGGGGGGTAGTGGGAATGGGGGTGATCAATATTTTTACCTTTCTCCAAACCTAAGAGTAGATTTTGGATTCTATTCTTTCTCCTATTGTAAAGGTATTCTGCCCTGAAAGGGAGGGAGGCGTATGTCGGACTGGTGAAGAGGGTATATTCCAGTGGAACCCAAAGCAGCAGACAGCCGTTGAAGGTCCACATCTGCATGTCTCAGATTTGAGCCTCCAGAATTTGAAATTGGTGAGCATCATGATAAAGGGAAAAGATCAGTGTGCACATCATGAGCCTCCATATGCACAGTGGATGATTTGTATGTCACGATACGCATAGACATACTTCACGTACACGTTCGTACACACAGTGCTTGTGATGGTGACACACCCAGATGTTACAATTTTCATGCATTGGAAAATATTGTGAAATCGTGATGTCATGATTCTGAGATATCCATTTTCTGGCATTTCTCAGTTGATGATGAAACTAAAGGTGTGTCAGTGCGGTTACCCGACTGGCCACCGACCTTCGAAAGTAAAACCGGTTATGAATCTGTCGTTGCGGTCATTGCAAAGTTTGTGTACAAAGTTCATGAGTTCATCTCACTCAGCTCTCAAGAATGGCTTATCGGATTTTGATGAAACGTGGGTAGAGTATGTATTGTAAGGCACCAAGGAACTGATGAGATTTTTGGGTCATAGGTCAAAGATCAAAGGTCACAAGGCTACCTACATGTCTGATTTGGGCCTGTTACCATGATAACTCACGAGCGGTTTATCAAAGATCAATGTAACTTGGTTCAAGTATTTAGGAGGAAGCACAGCTTAACTGATTATATTTCGGAGTTGAAAGGTCAAATGTCACGAGGCCTCAGAATACATATCTTATTTGGGCTCAGTACCATTGTAACTCGAGAATCGCTTGTTGGATTTTAATGTGACTTGAGTCAAGTATGCAGTATGAGGCCCCGATGAACTGATCACATTTCGGACTTAAAATGTCATAGGTCAAAGGTTACAAGGGCTAACAAACCTCATTTGGTCTCATTACCAAGGTAACTTACAAAATTTTTAGCAAATGGGGTACGTGCATGCATAAGACTTTTCAATCAAATTTGTGGTGGTGCCGAATGCAGAGGCATACCCATCAACTGCGTGCAGTCGTACTGCTAGTTTGATCAAGGATATGTTAATTATAGCTGTTCGTATGATAAGGGTCACTACTAAATGGGCAGAATCACATTATTACGTGTTTATTTGCAGCTTTTAACCCGTTGGAGACTAAGTACGAGTTAACTCGTGTTGGGGTCTATGGAAAATGCGTGTTATAGCAAAATCAAATCGTCCCCAACGAGTTAATCAATTGGTAAAATATTTCGTAAATGTTTTTCTGATAAGTTGATTTTTGGTGATGGAGTTTTGCATGATAAGTATTGGATGTCCTAACATGAGTAATTAATTCAAACAAATGGAAGTATGATATCAATTTATTTTTCTTTCTTGAGGGAATATCATGTAGTATCGAAAAATAAATGGTAATGTCAGGTATAAAATACGTTAATAAGTTCTCAATTCACTCTCAGTTAAATCGTAAAATCCTTTTCCTGTTTCCCGTTTTTGTGTTAAATACAGAGATTTCATGTGGTGGTGGCTTTTATGTTCGCAAACTTATTCACGATCTCGGAAAAAGTAAGTACCACCACGGAATTCTCTAATGAAAATTCCAATAGTTCGCATTTATTAAAATTTACAGTTTATGGTCCCAATTAATCTGTTAGTGATGAATAATTTTCATTTGATTAATAGGTCAGGTTTCAGATTTCAAGTGCCTTGTGCAAATTGGCAGCGATTCGGAAATTCATTCGACATTAACTCAATACATGTCTACAATGTCAGGTGCGCTGTTAATGTAAATACATAAGGAGAAAAGTAATGGGGTGCTCTTTGGTCTTTGTTTAATCTAGCTGTTGTCAACCATATGCGTGATTACAACTGCAGACCTATCGTGGATTTACATGGTTATGCAGAAACAGGAGGGGGTATTTTCTTTACTCTGTTTCTGATCCATGGTCAACTCATCCAAATTCACTACTTCCGTACTGATAGCACAAATTGGGTTGGGGGGGGGGTCTCTGGTAGCATCTCATGTTCATGCTTAACCTCGTACACAGAGATTAAAGCCAGTGTATAGTTTTGGTAAATGGTAAAAAATGAATTTCTTTGCAACTATGTACTTTAGATACACCTACATATCTACGATGGCCCTGAAATTACTCGCTTTAAAACCCTCCCATTTTTAGCTCATCGCCGAAAGGGCCGATGAGCTTATGCCATGGCGTGCGCGTCCGCTCGTCCGCTCCTTCCGTCCATTCCGTCCTTCCGTCCGTCCGTCCACAGTTTTGAAAATGTTTCTCTTCGTCATTTCCTCAACTGATTTGATTCTGATTGGTTTCATATGATAGGGCTAGTGGGGATTTAAAACTTCTACACAGAATGTGAAATTCAATATATATCTTAATTTATGCCAAATTTATTCAATAATCACAAAAAATGCTTCTTCTCCGTTCATTTCTCAACCAATTTGATTGTCGATTGCTTTATTTGGCTAGGGCTGAGTTATGCACATCTAAACTTTGACTCACAGAATTTTGAATTATACCCATTTATTAATTATGTAATCTATGCAAATTTATTCCAAAATAACAAAAAATTGCTTTCTTCTCCCCCACATTTCTTGACCCATTTCATTCTGTATTGTTTGATCTGATATGGCTAGGTGGGGGCTTCAAGGACTTCTACAAAAAATTTTGAAATTATAATCAATTTGCAAATATAAAATTAATCAAATATGCAAAATTTATGCAAATTTATTCAAATCACATAAATAAATCACAAAAAAAATGCTTCTTCTCATTCATACTTCTCAACCAATTTTGATTTGTTTTGCTTTATCTGTTAGAGCCTAAGCTTGTACACTAAACTTCTACCCAGAATTTTAACTATTGCTCCATTAATTAATTATGCGTAATTTAATGCCAGGATTTATTCAAAAAATTACAGAAATTGCTTCCCCTCTTCTTGAACCCAATTTTCATTCTGATTTTTTTAAGATAGGGCTAGGTGGGGGCTTTCAAAACTTCTGTACACAAAATTTGGAAATTCATTAATTATGCTAATCATACAATTCAAATCACAAATAAATCACAAAAATGTTTTTAAAATTCCGGGACATCAATTTTAATTTTTTGACCGATATAAAAATTCTACCACATGAAATTGCGGATATATGATGTTGCCGAGATGCGGATGAGCCGCACGTCATTGACGTTTTCTAGTTTAAAATGGTACCAAAATTTCAAATGTCGGGGGGACCCCCAACATTTCCTGTAGTTAATGTACATACCGCTAGATGCTCTCCTTAATTTAAACATCATAATTTTTTGTCACTATAAACAAGTTTCAGTAGGTTTGATGTTGTTTTCTGATGCCTACGGTGACTGTCAATTACTTTGTGAAAGATTGACAAAAAGTTTGTTTGATCGCCAAAACTATATTTGGGCTTTAAAGGTACTGGCTAACATTTACCACTGTTACAAAAATTTGAGCTACATGATTAATTCCCCATGCTACCAGTGTCTTTGATAAGGTCTAAAAATGAAGCCCTGAAAAAATTGTATTTCGAAATGATTATTTAGTGGTTTAAAAAAGTGAAATTCGTCAGTTGACTGGATTCACCTGCCCATTTCCTCCCATAGACTTACTGTGTGTACACCCAGGCTATTTTCTACTCGCCCCAAGTATTAATTGTTATTCATGCATAACTTGCCATTGGCAGTGTAACTTTCCAAACTTTTGTATTCTAGGGTGTTTATTTGTCCATTTGAACACTACTATGTAGCTCAGATATCAAAGTTTAACTGTTTTTTAAAGTAAAGCTCCACAATGTTCGCCTATCACTTTAATGTGTTTGTAATATTACTGCTAAATCCTATTTGCTGTGGCATTGTTATTGTTAAGTTCTGAGAATATTCCCTGGGAGGACAACTCCCTTGAAGTATAACTTCCCCATTAACTCCCTCCCCCCCCCAAGGACGACTCCCCAAGTGAAGTTTAACAATGTTTTCAGTTTTAAAAATCTGATTTGTCCTCTGGGGATGGGGGGGGGAGTTGTCCTCTGGGGAAGCTGTCCTCTGGAGAGTTATCCTCCGGGGGAGTTGTCAGGTCAGAGTCATCCTGGGGGAGTTGTCCCGATGCGACAGTCACCGGTTATATTTTAACAATTTTTTTCTATCCATTGGTTGCCAACAGCCCTAGGATCCTGTGCCCACATGACGGCCCTCTCCAGGACACAGCAGGGCCATTTCACTCTTGATCATCATGCTTTACCTGAAGAGAAATGGACACTAGACGCCGTACTAGATGCTTTAGAGGACTTTCGTCAGACGGTTGCTTTAGATGACAGGTGATATCGACGGGAGGGGGGCGGGGTTGTCGCAGGACTGAGCAGTCATCTAGACAAAGATTGATCTTTTCATGTGTAAAGATCATGTGACTGCTGTTAAGTGTTGAATATTTGTGAAAGGAGTGTGTACGTCTAGGATGGGGTGGAGCAAGGTGATTTGGGGGAATTCAAGTACGCATGCATGTTGACAGAACTCTTGTGAACATGTTCTGTCACTCCTTGATATGAAGTGTTAAGAGGTGTAATTGTGTTGTGTGGTACAACAATACACGAAAGAAAGACACTACAAGCCCCTACTGTATAACTGAACAAGCAGGGAAAATGATTGGAAAAACCATAGATCTGAGCAGCATTCGTAAGGATAAAGGAATTTCAAAAGCTTCCACACTGGCAGAAAAAATGAAAAGTGGTGAACATTGGCATTCAATTAAAACATAAACAGCATGTTACCACAACTCCTTCAGTCCGACTGTTGAAAATAAACTCTTTAAGGTACATTTTTGAACCCCCATCTACATGGTATGGAGATATGTACCAACTGGCCCCAGTTTGTCAGAAGTTTGTGTTTGAGGAGACAGCAGACTTGTATGCACAACTGGCAGGATTTTGAAGCAGCATTTTGCAATGTGCTTCAGGTGGCTGCAGCCACAGACATGCCAGTCATCATAGCTGGAGATTTCAGTGTCGACCTTTGCACCACTCAGCATTCAGTGATCAATGATCATACATGATGAACTCAAACGATGCAGCTTTAAGAAATATGTCAATCATGCCACACATGCTAGTGGCTTACTATTGCACCATTTTTAGGAGATGTCACTGTCTGGTACAGTGCAAGTTACTTCAGTGATCATGATGTTCTGTGGATTTCTTTAACCCCTTGGGCTCGATGCTATATGGCACTGTTGTTTATTGAGAGACGATGCGATTTGCATGTGGCTGGATTTGAAGGGAATATAAACCCATATTTTCTTATAAAATCATTTACAGAATATTTATTTTCTCACTCTATAGTGGTCAAAAATGTGTAATTTTTGGGACAGACTCATGGAGCAATAAAACTCTCCCGCTTATCCAGTGTTTGACCAAAAATTTTGTTATATTTTCTGGGCTTCTGTAGAAGCCCGTCGTCTCTGAGTGTGCAATGTATTGGGCTTCTGTACAAGCCCGTTATTCCCCAAGGGGTTAAAGTTGAAATAAAGAGCATTTATAAGTTCATCAAAGATGACAAGATGACAAATCGAGGTGCTTGCAGTGTTAATGAAATGGCAGAAAAATAATGGTTTGTTTTTTAGTGTTTATAAGTAAGACAGTT
>JZLH01S0511962.1:39833-53441 GCA_001188425.1 Eucidaris tribuloides
GTAACTGCACAAAATGATTAGAGACAGTGATTTTCCGTTTCAAAAAAATGGTCTTTTCCGTTACTGAAAACCTGTAATTCCATTTCAACTTGATCTAAAGATGGAAATTCCGTTTTGTCGTAGAAAATGTACATAGCAAAAACAAACATGAATTCCATCTTGCAAAGGTGAATTCCATTAATTTTCACATGAAAAGTAAAGAACCAAACTGGATTTTCCATTTCGATTTACCGGTAAACAGAAAATCACTGTCCCTAAATGATTAAACTACATAAAAATGCAATATTGATGGTTATTTTTCAGGTGCAAGTTGATGTCCAGACAAAGGCTAAGATATAGCCTAAAACATGTCAGAGATACTTGCTTGCAGTTTATTCATTTGTATATGTTCTAAAATTTTGCTTTGCATTTAAACATCAAAATGTTCAACATGTGAATGATTGAAAATATGAAATCATTTATGAGAGTGGGTTGTGAGTTATATGTATATCAAGGGATTTTTGCAAACCCAGTGACAATATGGTAAATAGACAAAGGTCTAGATATAGCCCTAAAATGTCACAGTCTCTTATTTCCAATTTATCCATTTGTGTTTTAAATTTTGATATGCATTTAAACATGTCAAAAATGTTCAACATGTAAATGATTAAAAATATGACATTGCTCATGAAAGCAGGTTGTCATTTTTAATTCTACATTTTAGAGGAGTTCAGAGTACTAAAGTGTCTGACTGAAAAATTATTCACTTATAAGTTTGTTTACTTTTATACAGTTTGTGTCAAAAGAATTATGCAAGTGAAAAGTGCGTTCTTTGTCAACTATTATATACTGTTGTGACATGATGGTTACGTCAACGCCAAGGGCAAAGTCTCAGTTTTCAAATGCTGTTTGTTTTGTTCTCTTTGCTTGTTTTAGTCCTGACATATGTTTAGTTAACACCGAAAGGGTGAAATCACAGATGTGCCACTTTTACAGTACAGTCAATGATAGTATTAGGCCCTCTTCCCGAAAAAGTGCACAATTGTGGTTTCACCTGTTTGCTGTTAACTAAACATATTTGAGATTAAAACAAGCAAATTGTATAGAACAGCATTTAAAGCTAAGATTTTGCCCTTGACGTTAATGTCAGCATGTGTCATAAGATTATTTTCGAACTGTCAAAGAGGGCACTTTACACTTGTACAAATTTTTAAGACGTGCTGCAGCATGGATGAACTTCTTACAAAAGCGGTTATTGTAGTGAACATACATTGCCAAAGGACTTTAATTTCGGAGCCTCCTATGTCGGCAGCCTTGTTCAGTTTTATGTATTTTATGATTTTTTTTTTCCTTCGAAGTAGTGGTATTCGTGCTCATAACCGAAATAAATTCCCCAATTTTGTACATGATATAAATGATATATGTACTACCTGAGTAAAAGTTTACAAAAAGTATCTGGAGGTCCCCTTTAAGTAGAAACAGGACACCACCACGGATGTATGTTGTTCTTCTGTTAGTTGAGTTGATTCATCGAGTCAAGTGGTGCGGAAGTAAAGTCATAAGACATTGTTTTCATTTCCAGGGCTTTTGACAGGGAGAGAAAAAAAAACTTTACGCGTCATACATAAGGTTTTCTTGTGGCTTGGTGTGAACGTCATAATGATCACTTGACTGCAATGATGTCATGTATAGCTTGGGATCACTGCTATCCCTGGGATCCTATGGGGTAGGTTGGGGGGGGTATGAAAGTTTTAGATGTCGCTTTTCATAGAAAATAGTGTTACAAATGTCAACTTTGACAAATTTTTACAAATTGGGGATTGATTAGGGGAGATTGAAATCAATATTCTGAGATAGAACAATTTTTCCACAATTCATTTATCTCTGCAGCATTGTTGATCAGCATTTTCTCATTAAGATAATCATCTTCAATTGTAGCACCATTTATTACAGTGATTTCAGCCTCTTTGCTGGAAATTAATATTAGTCACGTTCATATGAGTTTGTAATATAATTTGTACATTTTCTCTCCTTTTAACAATTTCTCTCCTTGTAACAGCAATAAAATCAATTTACATGTAAACCTCTTCCATGCATTGATTTATTAAAATCAAACAATATTCTCATACTCACATATCTTTTTTTCATTTTTATCCGGTGTTTTGATTGATTGATTGATTGATTGATTGATTGATTGATCGATCGATCGATTTGATTGATTCATTCATTCATTTTAGAGAGATTGTGTAAACTGTGAAGGGTAGTGATCGAGAGATAAATGTATTTTAACACAGGTGCATGTGGCTCACCTCATGTGGCTCTGATGAGTCATCTGATAGTACGAAAAAACAAGTGCACTGACAATTTGGCTAAAAGTGAAAATTGATTCGTTCATTTGAAAAGATAATTGTGTTGTGCGTGTGTATGCATGTCTGTGTGTGTGTGTGTGTGTGTGTGTGTGTGTGTGTGTGTGTGTGTGTGTGTGTGCTGGTGTGCGTGTCTGTGTGTGCATTTGTATTGGGTGTGTTTGTGCATGCATGTGTTTGTATGTTTGTGTGTGTGGGTGTGTGTGTGCGTGTGCGTGGATAGGTGGTGTGTGTGTTCAACAACACTTTTAGTCGGCAAATTGTCCATATACATGTACACCTTCATTCAAAATGCACTAATGATGCCCCTGACCCTACACAATAAAGACTGCTGTTTCTAATTTTATATAACGCTGTTTACTGTATAAACTGATAAACAACTGTTTAAAGTTTTAAACAGCAGTGTTTTATTTTGAATATTTATTGTTCCAAAAAAAAGTGAACACTGCTGTTTGAATTTTTAAACACTTGATCAAACTTTTAAACAATTCCTAATCAGTTCAAGTGGTAAACAGCGTTGTCTATCATTTTAAATAGCCGTTTTTACTCTGTATTATTGGTGAAAATTTATCTGCAACCCCAGGTTTTTTCAGTTCGTAGGGGGAATGGGGAGAGGAATACAACAAGGTCACTTTCCTATATATGCAAGATGATTATTTTGATAAACTTATCACCGTAGTGTTACGAAAACATGTCCATCTATGATCTATCTACAGCGTGTGATTTTATGGGTTGAGGACTGAGGAGTGTAGAGGAGAAGTATTTCAAGTTCATACCACACAACCACCACGCACCCCCACAACCATTCACCCATCTAACAACCCACCCATCCACCCACCTACCCCACCCCCAACACACACACACACACACATTTACACAACCAAATACCACACACCCAACACCCCCCCCCCCCTGGCGTTTTTAAACCAAATTTGCCCTTTTTTCTTGATATCGTTTGGCATTGAAAAATTCAAAGTGTACATGTACGCGGCGTTTTGGCATTTGGGGGCATTTTTCAAGATGCATGTAAAAAATCATTAAAAGACCCAATTTTCCCGGGATTTTCAGTGAAATACGTGCCACAAGGATCCAAAAGTAGTAGTGCGCGTGTACTTCACGTGCAAAATTTGGCTGCGCGTAAACTGCGACAATCAAATTTTCGGCTGCGGCAGAAGTTTCAAAGGTGTTACAATTACTGATTACAACATAATTTCTAACCACTTCTATACTCATCACCATTGGTGTTATGTCAGTTTGACATGTCCATTATCGAAAAAGTCCATCATTCATCATACCTTCCTGTCTTTTTTCACTAAATTTGGCACGTAATTTGGCGTTTTGAGAATTGAAAAACCTGGTAACTCTGCCCGCAACCATTCACCCATCTTACCATCCACCCAGCCTATCACACCCCCCCCCCCCCGCCTACACACACACACACACACACACACACAGACAGACACGCAGAGTCGCACAGCGCACACACACACACACACACGCACAGCAATATGTGTGGGTGTGTGTGTGTGCTTGTGTGTGTGTGTGTCTTTGTGTGTGGACCTAAGTGGACGCATCACATAAAACTTAGGCATTTTGTGTGCAAAACAAATGGATCGGTGCTGGCAGAGAAAAATACAGTATTGCAATTTGTCATGATGAATGACAAGTTTTAAAAATTTGTAATAGCTTAATTTTTTTTTCAAACTTTCAACATGCATTTCTCTGATGTTTCTGCTCCTATTCAAGGTAACTTGCTATCAACGTGGAATTCCCCTATATTGATATCACACAGAAAAATGATATGGATACTTATCTGAACAATAAATGTAGCATTTTCATTTTATTAAATGCAATTAACTCCAATTTCAAAATGTATACAATGGCAAGACTGACACAAAAATCTTCCATAACCACTGTTGTAACAACTCTAACAGTATGTCACATATGGCATATCACCTGTATGTCCCATTGGTGGTGGATGAACATAACGTTGATGGGCTGTTAAAACCTCGTATCTCAAAATTTGAAAATTTTGAGGACTGCTCTGAAAAAGTTCTATTTTAGAGTTATGGCATTAGTGGCAACCTTCTTTCATTTAGAACAAGTTCTATACAGGAATTAGGAGACTGTTTTCAGACAAAATAAGGTTGCTACCACTGCCATAATTCTAAAACACAGTTTTTTCTGAACTGTCCTAAAAATTTTTACATTTTGAGATACGAGGTTTTTACAGCCCACAAACGATAAGCTACAACAAAAGTCGAGTACAATAATAAAATGACAAAACACTCATTACATAGCATCAGTGGCACTGATATCAATTATAAAATTTGTGAAGGAAGCCTACATGGGAAATTATATGACTAGTTAAGCAATGATAAATTGAATAACTCTGTGAAGTCCTGATTAAGTTATTGTGATATGTGTTAATGCACAATCACAAGTTTCGACTCGGGTGCACTATAACTGACATTTTTTTTGCACACTTAGGAAAATCATTTATGTTGCATATACTCGAAGATATTTCCTACACATGTAATTCAAAGTGACACTAGTTACAGGTCCTCTGCATATAGACCTCACTGACTACCAAAAATATGTTTCTTAGTATTAACAAAATTCTGCACGCAGTAAGGGTGGGTCGTGCTTAACCTCCTCCTCCCAAAATAGTAAACTAAGTACTTTGTACAGTGCACTCTCGTTATAAAGAACACTGATACATGTACATGTATAACAAAATCTTGTTATAACAAAGTGATTTCTGGTCCCAGATGTCAAAATTTCTTTATGTTTCCATAACTTTTTATTTTTTTTGCCACCCTGATATAACAAAGTTTTGTTGAAACAATTTCCCTAGTCCCGAGCAGTTTGTTATAATGAGAGCCTACTGTATCTTTAGACAGTCATTTGGAAAGAACTAATTTAAATACAATTAAACATACCCTCCCTACTCAAAAGTATTACAACATACACTATAACGCATGCATTTTGAGTTGAAGGAGTCTTTCTATAATGATGTCCTAATGAAGTTTATAATTAGAAAATAGCAAATTATTTGAAAAGAAATCAATGAACAATTGTTTTTCTTTCCTTCTCCATGGCGGAGAGATTATCAAATGCAGGCGCACCCACGGCAGAGGGGTTGGAACATAAATTTGACATTTTTTTCGCCTCCCTGTAGGGGTGGGGAGTTAATTCATACTTAGCATCGTAATTCGGTTTCACATTTCCCCGTGAAATTGTTCGGATGCTTGGAAAGACTTCTCAATAAACAAAAAATGCCAATGTGTTCCTCTGACACGGTCTCAGAAGAAGACACCACGCCGCAAAGACGAAAGCGCCTTCTATCTTCGTAGACAAGTGATAAGGAGGATAAGGCTACAATATAAAGATGATGGCCTTCTCTCCACATTATCATATCAAATATACTTAAAAGTCGCATTACAGCAAATTTTAAGATGTTTGCAATAATAAACCGCCTTTAAAATTGAGAAAGAATAAGAAATTACAATTGAGGAGGTCCTTTTCTGAAATATGGGGCGTATCCTCCTTATCAATATCTAATGAAGATAGAAGGCGCTTTCGTCTTTGCGGCGTGGTGTCTTCTTTCTGAGCCCGTGTCAGAGGAACACATTGGCATTTTTTGTTTGTTGAAAGTCTTTCCAAGCCATCCGAACCATTTCACGGGAAATGTGAAACCGAATTACGATGCTAAGTATGAATTAACTCCCCACCCCTATAGGGAGGTGAAAAAAATGTCAAATTTATGTTCCAACCCCTCTGCCGTGGGTGCACCTGCATTTGATAATCTCTCCGCCATGGAGAAGGAAAGAAAAACAATTGTTCATTGATTTCTTTTCAAATAATTTGTTATTTTCTAATTATAAACTAATTCATAAGGACATCATTATAGAAAGGCCACTTCAACTCACATTGCATGTATTATACATATGTTGCAATACTTTTGAGTAGGGAGGGTATAACTGTTATGAGTGTCCAGTCCAATTGCAGAAGCATTTACTGAATCAAAATGGCACTTCTAAAATAACTTTCATCATGGAATGCTGATGGGATTTCACATCCAACCTTTAATGTACAGTGGACCATGTCGTATGTCATGTACATGTATTCTCTAGACTAAAGCCTAAACTGAAAATTTGGAAGTGAAACACGTACAGTGATTGCCATTTTGCCAACATTTTGGATTTCTAACAACCTGAAACATAATACCGAATGAAAGCAATTTATTCACACTAGTTTGGTAATTGGAAGTATAGTACATGTTCATGTAATTGAACTTTGATAACTCACACGTACCAGTACACGTAATGTTTATTATGTCTATGGAGACTATGGCCCACAGGTTATCAAACTTTTTGTAGTCCCCCTATTTTCTTAAATCATTTACATTATGTGTATTTTTTTGTATTTGCTTTATGATTGAGAAAATGAATAAACTGAACTAAACTGAACTGAACAAAATAACAATGGAAGTCTAATACTGTCATTACAGCTGAACAATGTACTTGTACATGAAGTGAAATGGTGTAATCGATTGTGAGCAAGTACAAAAATCATCAGTAATAAATTTACATTACATTTCAAGAACACAGTTTTGGGGTTTGCTTCTGGCTTTTAACCCCATTGCCCCCAAGATTCTGTAATTCCCATAGAGTTGATGCATGGCACATCTCGTTCCAGTAGCCAATGGGTTAAAACTAGTTGTAAATTTTGTGATCATTTCTTTTAATATTCGGAAAAGAAAAGGCATGATACAATTGCTGTACATGTGGTCTACTTGAAAATGCACAGGCAATTTACAAAAAAAAAATACATGGAGGCGGAAGGGTGAGTTGATTTACACCCCCCATCCCCCCCCCAAAAAAAAAAATTACAAAATAAGGTACTTCTGTATAAAACAATTCATTGGACCACGCGTACCCTAAAATCACTTAAAATTTGCCCCTTTAAAAATTTTCGCGCACTTAAAGGTAAATGACATGATTGGGGGTAGTCCTCAACTGGGGCTGAAACTACTCTAGAATCAAGTAAACTATGCAAGAATTCTCCTGTGAAAATCTTGTAGTCAAACGTTGAATCATTGTAAACAACACTTGTCAATATCCCTCATGGCAGGCAAACCTGCTGTGTGGCTCTCTATGGGTCCTATTTTTATCGTGCCCCGATAGAATTAATGTACATGCTTGATTCTCCTTAAGTAAACAAATTCGAGACAAATCCTTCCAGCTGGGAGAGCCACTCCAGCTGGTGTATAGTTGGTATATATTTCAACTCATTTGGTTCTTGAGGCATTTTCAAGTGTCCCAATCATGTCACTATCCTTTAATATTTTATTTACAAATAATATGGTAGATGAAAATGTGCATGGAATGATACACTGTATCACAAACAAGGTTATGTATGATAAGCCTGTTTTCAGTCACTAAGTGAGGGAAATTTCAACTGAGAAAACTAAGAACAATTACAAATTCATCAAGAATTCCACATCCCATACATTGAAACCCATGTTTGTTGGCAAACAATTTTAACAATGTCAAATTTCTCAAATATAATGAACAATAGACCAGTTTACTAATTTATTCAGTATTTTGGGGGTTCAATTTGCAAACAATAGCTTTGCATGTTGGACGAAAAGCCTTGGGCAACCATTCATGTTGTTAGGGAGAACTCTGTATGCATTTATACATGAAGATAACCCCGAGATGAGATAACCCCCGAGGAGATTAAAATTTCTCTAATAGTCCACCGTCGTCTACACGTGAACTCAGGGTTAACTCCGAGGTCATTGTTATCATAATGAACCTCCGAGTTAACTCTGAGATCTTTAGAATTCCTCATGCTTACACACAAGCTCCGATCAATAGGCCTTTTGCATACTTGATTTAAATAAGTGGATGTTTTCTCTTCCTTAGCCTAGTGACGAACTATTTCTGTCACCTGATCCTATGAATAAATTTTAAATACGTACTAAAAAAAGCAAATTGTATAAATTAGTATTGCTATGTCCGGCAAGCCTCTGGCAATCCTTCGGCATGCTATCAGATTGTCGAGAGCAACCATTGTCAGAAAGCTCCGTATGAAATTTGCAGCATTATGAAACTGGGCCATTCACACACTGACCAACTACAATTACATGGCAACAGGGAATCATTAATACTGTAGCAGCCATAATTTAGTTGGGTGTGATTCTCGAAACTCAGTTAGGATCATTAGCTCTAAGTCGAGCTCTAAATTTTTAGGTCGTCCGTTTGAAGGTTCTCAACTATTGTCTCTGCCACGAGTTGACTCAAATAACGCAGAATGCGCATGGGCATAGCAGCCTTTTATGGAAAAGCGTCTTTAATATGCACCTGTCGCTGAGCCAATGTCGAATCACACAAGAAACAATATGCAGTCATGAACCAATGATCAGACACACGTCGTCGCATACTTTACAATTTTAATAATGATATTCACAAATCACGAGTCTTCCATTTCAAGAGATTATGTACTATATTCAACACAGACTCATGAATGATACATTTCCTCCAGTATAAATCAATATATTTATTAACAGTGTACGTTATAGTCCATTGAGTTAGATGCTATTATTTTTCAATGGATCAGTGCCATAAAAACACATTCAATAAATGAAAATCAAAGGAAATGATGTATGAAGCAAAGACTAACAAAATCGGTGGTCACTGCCTTATATCAGGCAGGAAAAAATGGCATTATATATAATTTCTAGAATATCGTACTTTTCTGAATTTAACTCTAAAATAGAGATCGGGTCAATAGATAGTACATTGGAGAAACCTTAACATATGGCATGTTAATTATCTAACGCTCAAAAACGAGATAAGGCAATTGACATTAATCGACGACCGTCGCTTGGTCAAAGTCTAGATTATAATCGTTTAAATGCGAATTACAACTAGAGCTGGAGTTGGATTTAGAGTCCGGTTTCGAGGAGGTCCGGCCCAAGTTAAGCCCAACCTACACCGCTTTAGGGGCATCGGTCCTAAGGTCGGTTTCGTGAATCTCCCCCTGGGGCCCGATCACAAAACCGGGATCGCCAAAAAAACTACACATTACTATGGCACAGCGGATCAATGATCCTAGCGGCCATATTTAGTCTGGCTTAGAGAATCTTCGAACCACAAGTTGGGCATATTAACTCTAAGTACGACTCTAAAATGCTGTGGTCTTGCTGCAGAAGCAGCCTCTAAACTAGTGTTCTCTGGCCATGGTTCAACCGACAAGATCGGGGTGCGCATGTGTCCAAGCATGCAATGCTAATTGTTTATTGACCGTCATTAATTATTTATAGAATGAAAGCTTAACAAATGTCTGAGACCTAAAATGAATATATACCTGTAATACCTCAGCTTCATGCACATAATCTGCATGATTAATGATACCTAATCCTACATTGGCAGGCGCAAATCAAAAACTTTCCATAGTTACATCGTTGAATCTTGAGTTAATCCTGTAATTATACTAATTTGTAATAAAAAAAACTTTGCTTCTGTAATATTAGTAGTTCAGAGAAACGGACACGATTCACAATTTTCAAAGCAAATGTACATTCTTTAAAAAAAAAGGGGAAATTAAAAGTATGAGGTGTTGACTATGAAAATCCGGGGTAGATTTATTGAATTGGAGCACAGGAAGAACATTGGTATTCATATATTTCCGACAATATCACATTGTTTTGCGCTTTAGTAAAAATAACGTGTATTTGATCGCAATTTTAGTCTATGAATTTTGCAACATGAAACACTTTCGAATAATAATAAAATAGCCAAATGATCACATACCGTGAAAAACAGGGTCTAGAATTGAGAATTACTTTGAACGATACGTTTCGATACTATCGAATGCATCAAGTTAAGAGCTGGAGGTTAGAAGTTGGAGTCAGTTCGTACAACGTTCGGCCTAAGTTCAGCCCACTCTAACCCGTTAAGGCATGGTCTAGGTCGGTTTCGTGAATCTCCCCTGGTCTCCTCTCTCAGCTCACGAAGGGGGGGGGGGGATAACATGTACAATCACCTCGAGGTTTCAGGGAAGTGTATTTTTCCAGTAAGCAGTATTCTTATTACTATTGTTTTATATTATCCTGATGAAAATTATCATTGTAACTAGTGGTATGATCATCATCATCATCATCTTCATCATCATTATCAGTATTTTCATGATCACGTGACCATCCTCCTCCTCCTCCTCCTCCTCATCATCATCATCATCTCATCTTTTATTTCCTGGGTATATTGGTATTCTGATCGCTAAAGCAAGGTTATTCTGCCGCTAACGGGAAGCTTCTGAAAATATTTATTAATAATAAATTAGTTCAATCTATCATTAATTTATTAATTAATTAATTTATTTATTTATTTGTTCATACACACATGCATTTATTTATTTATTTATTTATTTATCTAAATATATTTAAGAGGATACCTTTCAGATAAAGATGCTTCTTGACAGCATAGCATCAAGTAATGTATGCAAGTTGTACATGTATGTTGTATTGAAAATTTATTCATAAGTACAGGTAACAGAAATAGCTCATCACTAGGCTTCGGAAAAGAAAACATCCATAAATTTGTATACATTGTGAACTCTATTTACATTGTAAACTCTATTGTCATGCAGACCACATTATAATCAAGGGGCTCTGATCTTGTGACGATCAAGCTTCTGATCTAAAGGTAAATAACATGATTGAAAGTGGTCCTCAACTTGGGGTAAAACTGTTCTAGAATAAAGTAAACTAGGCAGGGATTCTACTGGACAATTTAGCAGTCAAATATTCATTGTGATAGGCAAATGTGTCGTGTAGCTGCTATTGATTAATTTCTGTCGGTGAACAAGATTAATGCAATATTGGTTTGCCCATACTTGACTCTCCTCAAGTGAATCAATTCAAGACAAATCCTTCCATCCAAAATAAACGCTTCAGCTAGTGTATACAATCAGGTATGTCCCAACTCATATGGTTCTGGAGGCATTTTCAAGTGTTCCCAATCATCGTACTTTTAGCTCCGAGCGATGTGTATAGCAACACGACAATTTGGGAATCCAAGCTATATCTCGCAAATTTTTGGAATTTCTCAGGGTTAAATCTTTGGAGTTAACCCCGAATTACACGCTCCCGAATCTCGGGGTTAACTCCAAATTCCTGAGACTCTATAAGGAACTTGGGGTGAACCCCAGGGTTAACTCCAAACGTATAGACAACTGGGAGTTAAATCGTCGGAGTTATCTTAGGGTTAACTCCGAATTTGCATAACTCTGTGTCGTTTACACGCTAACAAACCTCAGGGTCAACCTCAAATTCCTGAGACTCTAAGGAACTCGGGGTTAACCCCGGGGTTAACTCCGAACGTGTATGGAGGCAAAAAAATTGAATATGATTATGTTAGCAAACTGGTCTATTGATTACCGCTCTATTGTTAATCTCTATCCACCGTTTTGACACCTATCGTAATAAAATCGAGACAAGCGTCCATGTACTCCTCACGATACTTCAAAAAATGACCCACATGTCCAGAGTCCTCCCACAATACTTCCCGTACATCATATCCCCGCTTCCGCCGCAGCTGAATGAATTCTTGGACCTTCCTATACAAACACACTCTGTCTGCTTTAGAATGCAGAACTAGTAAAGGGCAAGAAAGTTCGTCATCGCTCATGGCTTGCATGTAGGACAAGCGCAAACGATTTGACTCCCAATTTCGTGGGAGCCATCCATAGATATACAAACCCACCCAGATCAAAACCGTTTTTAGGAAGTTGACGAGCCAATGCTGGGATGGTGGCTGTGACGATAGCACTGCCATGAACTGCACTGGGCGCGATACGTCGGGTCGCACGGTGCGCTGTCAAAGACGACTCCGGCTATTTTGAGAGCAGCGAACCGTCCGACATTTGGTCCGTTCAGGATTTCCGTTATAAACCGGTAAACGTATCCTCCTCCGTTGCTGAACACATGAAAGAAAATGGGGTTTTCTTCGAGACCCAAATCGAAGAAGGATTCCAATACTTTAACGGCTATACCCTTGATTTCTCCTTGCCTGCCTGAGAAGAGGTACTGTGATGGCATGGTGTAGCGAATCCTTGGACTGGTAGATGGCACTGTATTTTGCCAGGTGCTTGTCTTGACAACCTAACCATCCGAACAGAAAAATTACAGGTTCTTTATTCTCGTCGAAGGTGTCCGACTCTCGACTGGCGTCTGCTGCATCGTGCGAATACTTCGCAGGGAATGTCACATGGTACTCCAGTTCTTCCATCATGTTGTGACTGCGATCTACAATCACAAAAAAAAAATAAATGTTAGGTTACAAAGCTCGTATCTTTTTTCAGACTTTTCTGGAAAAGAGTGCAAAACTTAATGTTAGCAAGATGGAACTAAATTTCCCATAGGCCTAGAGTTATTTCCAACATGTTTACGCTAATGCACCCACTGTTTGTTTATTCCCAGTCAAATTTTATTCTAAACTCCCATCTTATCTCCTCTTACTATTAAATCTGACTTCAAAGGACATGCTTCAATGCTGGTTCTTACAGGATTTAGAAGAGTAGATAGTGTGTATCAATAAAAAGGTAATCCATGTTTTAGAGCTAAAATTTTGCCAATTATTTTTATTATAGAGATTTATAAGTAGGCCTATAATATCCCTAAGAGAAATTTTTCCTCTCTCAAATAATACCTCACTTGCATCACTGGTGTCATGCATGACCGAGTACCTTGCTCTTGAAGAAAACAATGTCATGTTACAGTTTTTCCAAGTTTGGGTCAATGGATGAAAGAATTCACACACCGATGAATGGGTTCATGTTTTAAAGATGAGAGGTTATGTCACATTTTATGCAAGTTATTCCAAAACGTGGAAAAAGTATGACTTGACAGTGTTTAATTCTCTTCAAAAGTAATGTTCTCGGTCAGGCATGACACCAGTGATGCAAGTGAGGTATCAATGGAAAGAGGAAAAGTTGCTCTTTATAAATATTATACTTATAAATCTCTATAATAAAAACAGTTGGCAATAGTTTAGCTCTAAAAGTGGATTTTCTTCTTTTTTGATACACACTGTATGGACTACTTAAGTTTCAGGGTTGGGTTTCTTCCGGTTTTTACTGGAAAAAACTGGAAAAAACCTCCGAACAATATTTCCGAACCCAAATGAAATGCAGTAATTTTAAGAGAATTAGTATACATTACGACAAATGTAACTGGCAATGACATATCTAACAG
>JZLH01S0511962.1:67557-90939 GCA_001188425.1 Eucidaris tribuloides
TTGAATTATACTCAGCCGATGACAATTCTGCAACCATGGGGAAAACTGAAATGGTCTCTCAATGATTTTGACTTTTAGATCATTTTCAACAGTATTTTTTTCAGGGCTTCATTTTTAGACTTTATCAAAGGAAATATTGTTATACGATGCTTATAGGCAGAGCGGCAGAGGGGGCGGCCGCCCCCTAAATTTTTGAAAGATTGGAAAATCATGGGGTTTTCATGAAATTTTAGTCTTTTTGACATTTTCGCCCCTATTGGTTTTCGCCCTCCCTATGATTTTACCCTGGCGCTGCCCTGGGTATAAGGGCTTCTGACTAATGAAGGTCAGATGAGGTATATAAAAACAATCAAAAAGTATTGGGCAACTTAATAAAAACAAAACTCAGAACGCTTTCTATATATCCAGAAATCTAGAACTATTCAAACAGAACATGATGTATCTGCCATACCCCGAAACGTTGTGGAGAATGAGTATAAGAAAAAATGGATCAAGATAATGGAGCATCCAAATTTCTTTACCTTTTATATGTAAATTAGAATCATACAACACAGTAAAAACGCAGTTTAAAATATTTTAAACAACTGGTTGCGGTTGTTAAAGCCTGTCACTCCAACAACATTGTTTAAAATGTTTTAATAACCACGATTGTGGAATCCGTCTTTTAAACAACATTGGTATAAATTTGAACAGCGTTGTTTTAATCTTCACCAATATTACTTAAAAGACGGATTCCACAATCATGGTTATTTAAAAAGTTTTAAACAATGTTGTTAAAGTGATAGGCTTAAACAACGGTTACCAGTTGTTTTTAATATTTTAAACAGCGTTTTTATTGTGAAGAATTGACTTCAAAACAGTACTGCACGTGTGGCAAAGCGTGAAATAATATGGTTTTTACTTGAGAATCTATGAGCAGAAAAAGATATTTTGCAAATAATCTGAGTTACACCCAGTTGAGTGATTTCAGAGTGGGGTGATTTGAGTATGTTTTTTATTGATGACAATGCGCACTTCACATGTTTTGAAATATTTGAATTCAAATTAAACAAGGTGGTTCGCGAACCACGAGTCTCGCCTGATTTCGCGATCAATAAAACATGCAATATAACCTTTTGACCCCTAGATGACCTTTGATGTGACCTTTGTAGGTATCATAATTATATGTGGCAATACCCAATGATCATATGTTCCAAGTTTGAACAAAATTGATGCAAAAAAACCCGAAAAGAGCAAAAGTTAAACAAAAACTTTAACATTGTCGTGACTCATATCATTTGACCTTTTGACCCCTCGATGACCTTTGACCTCATCATCCTCATCAACACACATGTGGTGTTGCCCAAGGATCATTTGTACCAAGTGTGAACACAATTGATGTAGAAATAAAGAAATGAGTGCAAGTTAAACAAAAACTTTAACATTTTCGTAACAAGAAAACATGACTGCACATGGCCTCACATCATTTGACTTTTTGACCCTAGATGACCTTTGGACCTCACCATCCTAATCAACGCACATGTGATATTACCCAAGGATCATTTGTACCAAGTGTGAACACAACTGATGCAGAAATAAAGAAACGAGGCAAGTTAAACTAAACTTTAACATTCGCAACAAGTAAAATGATGCACATGGCCTCATATCATTGACTTTTTGACCCCTAGATGACCCTTGACCCATCATTTTCATCCACAATGTGGTATTACCCAAGATCATTTGTAGCAAGTATGAACACAATTGATGCAGGTATAAAGAAATGAGAGCAAGTTAAACAAAAACTTTAACATTTCGTAACAGACAACAGACCAACAGGAAAAGTGAAAACTAGGTCTCTGCCGAACTTGTTCGTTCAGAACCAGACTGAACATGAAGCAGGAATGCAGGATCACATACACACACATACAGCGTGTCTCAAAAAACTTATGCAAGTGAAAAGCGGCCTCTTTGGCAATTATAAATTACTGTTGTGACATAATGGTTTCACCAACGTCAAGGGCAAAGTATCAGCTTTCAAATACCATTTGTTTTGTTCAATTTGCTTGTTTTAATCCCGAGATATGTTTAGTTAACAATGAAAGGGTGAAATCACAAATGTGCCACTTTTGCAGAGTCAATGATAGTATCAGGCCCTCTTCCGTCAAAGTGACACGATTGTGGTTTTACCTTTGGTTCTTAACTACACATGTCTCGAGATTAAAGCAAGCAAATTGAACGAAACAAACAGCATTTGAAAGCCGAGATTGTGTTCTTGAGGTTGACGTAAGCATGCGTCACAGCAATATTTTCTCACTGTCAAAGATGGCGCGTTTCACCTGTTCAATTTTTTTGAGACGTGCTGCAGCATGTCTGGAAAAATTTGTGCAAGTAAAAAGCGCCCTCTTTGGCCAATAGAAATACTATTGTGACATATTGCTTCCATCAATGTTAAGGGCATAGTCTTAGCTTTCAAATGCTCTTCGTCCCGTTCGATTTGCTTGTTTTAATCTCGAGATATAATGCAAACAACAAAAGGGTGAAATTACAGTTGAGCCACTTTTATATGGACTGTACCGTATATAGTAAAAGTGGGACAATTGTGATTTTACACTTTTGTATTTAATTTTGCATTATCTCAAGATTAAACAAGCAAATTGAACGGAACAAATGGGTATTTGAAAGTTAAGACTATGCTCTTGACGTTGATGTAAGCATCTTGTCACAAGAGTATTTATAAGTGCCAAATAGGGCGCTTTCCACTTGCACAATTTTTTTGAGACGCACTGTATACATACACCCACAAACGCACCATCACACACATAGGTCTATATATATGTATATGTGTGATGGTGTGTGTGTGTAGGTTTGCTTGTGTAGGTGTGTGTGTGTGTGTGTGTGTGTGTTGTGTGTGTGTGTGTGTGTGTGTGTGTGTGTGTGTGTGTGTGTGTGTGTGTGTGTGTGTGTGTGTGTGTGTGTGTGTGTGTGTGTGTGTGTGTGTGTGTGTGTGTGTGTGTGTGTGTGTGTGTGTGTGTGTGTGTGTGTGTGTGTGTGTGTGTGTGTGTGTGTGTGTGTGTGTGTGTGTGTGTGTGTGTGTGTGTGTGTGTGTGTGTGTGTGTGTGTGTGTGTGTGTGTGTGTGTGTGTGTGTGTGTGTGTGTGCGTGCGTGTGCGTGTGTGTGTGCGCGCGGGCGCGCGCGCGCGTGTGTGTGTGTCCTGCAGGATTTTTTTTCTCGGTGGATCGTGATCATAATGTGTTGTACCTTTTCACACAGATTAAAATCTAACAGCAAGATGTGATTAAAATGTCAAATCTCGGATGGTCGTGATTATAATTTTGGACCTTTTCACAATGAAATAGCAACAATATGTGAAAAGGTCCTACAAAAACATGTGGACCTTTGATTTCTTTTGTTTCTAGGGGGGGGGGAGATCGTTCGTCCCTACCGAACCCCTCCCTTTCATACCCCCATGCAAGTTGCCATTGGGTTTACCGAATATACCCGATGCAGTGTGCACATGTACATATAGGCCTACATGTATAGATATTCTACACAAAATAATGTTTATTAAACTCAAATCAAATATAATCCTGTTACATTCGGCATCAGGGACTTGATGTCAAAATTATTTCATATAAAAATCCATGACTTAGCTTATAACAACGATGCGTCCGCTGTCCATCCGGTAGTGATACCGCATCATCACTCGGTGAATACCCGAAAAAAACAAATACATGTATTGATTTTAGGAAATGAAGGATTCAAAATCTCGAAAAAATTTCTGGATATGTTGTATGATATAAATGTAAATGTAAATAGAGAGGCGGACCCGTACAGGAACCTCGCACCCACCCGGGACTTCACATGAATATCGAGTTCGTATAAACCTCCTTTCTCTACCCCCGTCTCTACCGTATAAAGTTTGCAGAAATATAAGATATCTCGGTGTAAGAAACAAAACCAATTGCACTTGTTGATCAATGTTATTATTGTTCAGGCATGCAGGGCACCTCTTTTAATGTATGCTAACACATGTAATGGAAATCTTTAAAATGCCCTCACGTCTATTACAATATTGTCCACAACAAATAAACAAGAACAAAAATCAAAATTTGATAAACTTACATTTATTCAGTTATACAAGCAATATGCCTACCCGGGGGAGGGGGGGGGGGAGTGGGGTCACCCCGGGCGCGGTTCTAGAGCTTAACTTTAGGGGGCTACTGTACTTGGGCTTCATCTGCGGCCAAATCCTAGGTCCAAAATTTTGCTCGGTCATCCCAGATATCATGTCACATTTCAAACACATGCCAAAGGGGGAGGTTTATTAATATTTTCAGTGTAAAACATTTTTTGTCCGAGTTTTTTTTTTTTTTTTGGTTTTTTTTGGGGGGGGGGGGTTTAAGCCCCCCCCCCGAACCGTGGCCTGGGGCGACCCCGGTATAAATGTTTAACCATGCGTGTACACTAACTTTCAAAAATAACCATAAGCTAGGATTTCAACAAGTTGTCAAAAGCGGCCCTAAACGCGGATTTTACACGAACAAAAGCACGCAAATCAAGGATTTTCTTTCAGGTCTACCCTAAACGCGGATTTTACACGAACACAACCACCCAAAGCAATAATTTTTTTAAGGTATACCTCAAACCACAGATTCATCCAAAAAATTCCCCCTTCCCCGAATTGGGTATTTTGATATGCTAAACGCGGATCCGCGTTTTGATTTCAAAATTACCCTTAATCCGCGTTTTCGTGTGCACGCGCATGGTTGCAACATTAACATTTATACCCGATGCCTTCGGTGTCACGATTAGTCAAAATATCCATCACATTGTAGAAAACGTTTATAGTTTAGACCGGGAGTTTAGAAAATAATGCAAAATTAAGTTCAAATCGAAATAGATTTTGTTATTCAAGAAGAAAATGTAAAAATATTGTAAGGTTGTATATTGTAGACGTGAAACCGAGGGTGTTGATTGTATTCGTAGAAGTTGTAAAACATAACTAAACTCGCACAAAACTCACACAGACGAACATAACTTGGAAGGCACAAATAAAAAAACTTAACACGACGAAGTCTGGTAGTGCTGTACTGTTTTAATAAAAGTCAACCAAGGGCTGCCTCGCCCAAATCAGGAAACATAATTTACATAATACATATCAAAATATTCAAATGAATAACTAAACAATAACTAAAATGGAAGACTCTAATAAAATGTAGGAACCTTAATTCAAATCATAAACCAATCATCAGAAGAAGAAGTGGATGGGGTGATCAAGAAGCTGGGTGATTATGTAACAATGAATGTTGAACATGATAATCAGGTGTGGGGATGTAATGAATGGACACACCTGGATGGGATAGGAATGAAGGTGACAGGGAAGCAGGACAGAGTGTCGATGAGATGGATAGCAACAAACATCTATTAACTGAACTGAACTGAATTACAAAGAACTTAGAAGGTATAAGGCAAAGAAAACACAACTGACAAAATAACCATCCTACAATATGATGGCCACCACTTGTCATGCTTGTCATAACTTCTGTGACTGTGAGGGAGTAAAGTTGCAATGAAGATTGTACCAAAAAGATAATTTCTAGGTTAAATGAGGATTAGTTCAAATTTGTTTCAGTTAAATTCAGAAGTACACCAACCTACAAGGACCAAAGTTGAAAAGAAATGGAAAAATAATATACACCGTGGATATAAACGTATGTGCTATAAGGATTGACCCAAAAAGTAAGATTTTCACCTTCCTAAAAAAAATACATGTACATGGATAAAATACAAAATTCTGTGACAAAAGGATAATTATTACTTTCTACAAAGCGAAAATTAGACTTTACCGAAGAATGGCCCATAATTAGAATTAAGAATAAGAAATTGCATGTTTCCTTCACATAAGTTAATATACTAATCCTACAACTGTAACACGGTGCATCTATGGAATGTTAGCTAACATCAAATGTAAACTACAAAGAATGCCCCATGTATGACTTTAACATGAGAACAGAAAGCATTTGTAGTCTAAGTTAGTCTGGTGCCTGCAGACATAAAGCTGAATATTCCACGAAAATCGACATCTCTTAGCCCAAGCTAAAAAATCTTCTTCTCAACTTGCAAATGTATGAAAGCAGACGTCTGCAATCTAACACATGCGGCTGAGAGTGATCTAGAAGCAGGCTCGATGTCGGGTGAGAAATGGCCAGCAAACGTCTTGATCCACCTGCAAGAATTAAAGGCCCATCGCAGATGTCAGCGAGTGGGACCGAACAGTTCCAGCAGGGGGACAGTTTGGGCACGTCGAGTTCAACCGTCCAACACGCAAAGGTAAAACCAGCTTTTTGCGCCCACCACTCGCTAAAAATGTACTCGAGGTTCGTAGAAAGCTAGTTTGAAAACTACGTCCCAAAATTCGAGCACACAGAAATCTACTAGGGTTAGATTAGTGGAGGCCTCTCCACTCGTATGTTACCACCACGCGTTTTAGTGCACCAGCTAACTCCAAGTCCAATCACAGGTTCATTGAACTCAAATTTCAGATGCAGCAGCAGGTGCACAAATCCTGGCCGCACGCGGCGCGTACGTCCAATCAATTAAGATACTAGTCTCTGTTCTAAACTAACTAATTTTTATTCATATAAACTGTCAAGTTTTTAGAAAAAAATCTAAACCATTTCAATCAATATTACGTGCTTAAAAGTTTTATTTTTTTTTGTAAACAATATATTAGAGAAAATTGTGGTTCAGTTTAGTTTCATTGCTGTATATTCACAGTATGTTTCGGGTATAGACTAATAGAGGTTAAAGTTGAACACCATAGCGTCCGATTCCCGGATGTACGCGTACAGGTTGTTGGATCTCACGGCCGGTGATCACTGTTGCACTAGGCCCAAGCCCTCCGCTCCCCAAGCTTGCGGCACCGACACCCTGTAGCTTCCCGATACGTTTACGTGCGTGCGCGTGCACGTATAATTTTTGTACTTGTGTCTTGTGCGCTGTTGTTGAACCGCTATCATGATGGTCATACGTTTTTAGATGTGAGGTGATGATGGATTGGTAGCAGCTAGCTAGCTGTGTGGTGAGTTTAACACGAAAATGTTATTTAAAAATACATTTCTCTAAGTAAGTTTTTGTTTTGTGTCAATTTGATTTAACTTGTCTAGAAGTAGAAAGGATCTACGTTAGATCTAACGAAAAGACGCAACAACGTCCGTGTATCGCGTATGACAGTCACGTATCAGCGTATTAACTGATCAATTCTCTCTCCTTAATTTCGGGGGCTTAGTATCCGAGTAGACGTAACGACATCTTCGGTCAGCCCCTCTGCCCCTCATCAGGACTGACCGACGATGTGATACTTAAATGAGAAGCCCCTGAATATAATAAAGGAGACATTTCATCGCTCTAAATCATGTAAATAATGGTGCAGGGTCAGGAGCGCGAGCACGTCGCTAGTTGCAGCAGGATTCCGATGAAAATAGAACTAACATTTAAACGGTTAGAGATCTACTTGACAGACAAGTCATCTAGCAGTGTGCAGTAACCCGGGGCCGGTTGCACGAAACCGTCACATCTCCAGTGCTATATTTGTCGCTGAAGTCTGGAGATATGACAGACAACAATTTGCGTTTCACGAAACCATGACATCTCCAACTCCAAGCGGAATCGAAAGTAAACTAGTCTTTGTCATAAACGGTATGATAACTTGCGACATTTCGTAACACGCTATTCCAGCATCAATTGAAATTACGGACAAATATTTCATTGAAATTATTAGGAACGGAATTTTTTCATCATAAACCATCACATAAAACACTAAAACAGTTTCAAAATTAGCATCTTAGGCTGGTGGCCGCATACGACAACACACCTCCAGTTCAAACACCTTTATGGCGTCTTTTGGAGGATCCCTACCTAGTATAATTACAAACAATACACGCATAATAACTCTTTTTTTTTACTCAATTTTATCGTCAACTAGATAGCACATGATCAATAAAATAATGATCCTGCAAGGATACCGTAACTGCATTAATTAATTTTGCAGCTTCATTCACTGCACTGTTTACATTTGGTCCTTTTTATGTCCATATTTATTTTGTGTGTTCTTTTGTTCTTTCATATTAATTCTATCTTTATGTAGTAGAGTATTAAAATGTTCATTTAAGTTATATAACACAAAATGTTTACTATTTAATGACAGATGCTTATAACAATGATTTCTAACCACTCTAATAACAATTATGTCATACAGAATATAAGAAACTTATCACTGATTTCTGACATGTTTAGGATAAATGTCAAATTGAAATATCGTTTAAACATTTAAGCATGATTTCAAGGGTTTTGTTATTGTAAAATTACTAATTTTGCCGGTTGTATTTGACAATTTGTGGATTCTTGAAATGGCATGTGCATAGTGTAACTGTAGGTGGCATCTGATTTATGACGGCTCCGGAGCTGTCATAACTTTTGTCACTGGACTTGTTCATGAAGTTAGGATGTCAGGGTTTCGTGAAACGCATTATGACTTTACCCTGGAGTTGTCCACGAAGTTAGGATGTCAGGCTTTCGTGCAACCGGCCCCTGGTCCTGCCTCCTGCCCTGGTGACTGAAAAGTCATTAAAGTGATGTCTAGTCTAATTCATTAAATAATTCCACTCCCTGATGATACCTAGTCCAGTAATTAACTAGACCCTGGGTCGAGTCATAGCATGCCAATATTCAATAATAAACTTTTTTTTTTAAATTTCTGGTACAAACATGCGGTCGTCATCCAGTACATCATGGCATAGTGTAGACCAATTCAATGATTATGCCTAGATCTATATCTTATTTATAGCACTTCATGCCTAGACGCGATGGAATCTGTCCCCTTAATATTCAGGGGCTTCTCACTTTAAATAATATTGACATCGGCATGAGGGGGTTGACTGATGATGATGATGTCAATATTGTTAAAAATGAGAAGCCCCCGAATATTAAGGAGACAGATTCCATCGGTCTACGGGATGCCTAGTATGTATCTGTTAAGGAGTTCCATTCCTCACCTGTACCTGTCCATTATCTACAATTGGTATCTGTTAAAGCGCAAGTTTAGTTTTGCCGATTTATTTTTTTTATTTGAAAGTTTTATGCCCAAAGGAAAGGTTATATCATGACAATAACACAGATTCTAAATGTCTTTCCAAAGCGTTAATAAGGTGTTAAGATTATCTGAATTATACCTCATCTGAATGATCAGACTCTGATCTTTCTGATGAGGTATAATTCAGATAAAATTAATGTTCACCTTATTAATGCTTTAATGGATGCTAAAATGTAAAATATAGTCAAAAATCTTGGGAACCCCTCCCCCCCCCCCGAGATTTTTCATTAATTACAAAAAAACAAAAGACATTCAGAATCTGTTATTGTCGTGATATGACCTTTGGGCATAAAGCTTTCAAATTAAAAAAAAATCGCCAAAACTAAACTTGTGCTTTAAATCTGATCTGACGAGTGAGATTGATTAGTTGGAGCTTCTATACAAATTTAGTCCGATAAATGAGACCCTAGATAGGACACTGCTTTTCGACAATTTCTGACATTTTCTGGTCATCTGTTTTTTGGGGGTCAAATCACTGTACAGTGCCAAATCGTAGACGAGGCAGAACTGAACGACTTTCACACTTAACATGCTTAAGTTTATGTGAAAGAATTTTACTTCAATATATCATAAGATATTGAAAGATATATCATAAACAGGGTCTTATTTTAATTTTCAATGTACATGTACACTTTCACTCACATCATATGCACAAGAAATAAGTGAAAGCATGGATTGAAAATTGAAATAAGACCCAGTTTGTGTTTTTTATATATAATTTAATATTTTGTACATGAGATAATAAGGTTAAATTTCACACAAATTTGTGAGTGTACATACATGTACATGTAGGTATACTGTGAATGTACTGTATTTCATTTTTTATTTGCAAATTCCATATTAAATTGATTTGATGTCAATTTGATTAATTGCTTTTAATTGGACAGCAAGAAGCTGAGCTTGTTTTACAGGGGTTCCAAAAGATATGTTTTAATGTACTTGTATCAGTAAATAAATCAAATAGCACTAACACTTTCTAATGACAGGCACTGACAGCCACCTTATTTTAAAGGTGAATACAGACTTAATTCTAATTTTATTCATGCCAGTATACAGTAATATGCAGATTATACCTGAGAGCTTGTCATGTTTGACTTATGTACATGATGCAGATTGTTTGCTGTTCTCATAGTTTTACATACATGTATAATGTTACATACAATAATATCAGAAATAACGCAATCTGAAAAAAAAAACCCTGGCGTTTGTATGCCAGATCATTTAAGAAAATAAAAGCATTTTAATATGAACATAAATGGTATAACCTTCACAGTACCACTTTACATACATGTGTAATGTACGTTTGGTAATCCTTGGCTCGTTGGTGCTTAAAGGCACTGTATAACAGTGTTTCCAGTTTAAAATATCTGAGCTGCATGATTCCCCATGCTACCAGTGTCTCTGACAGGGTCTAAAAATGAAGCCCTGAAAAAATTGCAGTTTAAAACGATCAGTAAGTGCTTTCAAAAGTAAAAAACATTGAGAGACCATTCCAGCTTTCCCCATAGACTGCTGTGTTGCAGAATTTCCTATCGCCCGATAGGAAATTAATGTGCCAATTTGAATCTGCACATATTGTACTAGTGACAGCATAACTGTCCAAACTTTTGTGTTCTAAGGTGTTTATGTGTCCATCCAAACACTACCAGATATGTCAGAAAGCAAGTTTGACAATTTTTTAAATAAGGCTTCCCACTGTTAATAGTGTCTTTATGTAGCAGCTGAATCCACTGAAATACTTTTGAGACTTTCAAGTGGCCCTTCTTTTCCTAAGTTTCTTTTATCCAATTGTCTCTATTTTTCCTACTTTTTTGGGGTCAAAACTTGGCTTAAAAAAATGTTGAGCTACTTTCTCAAAAGGAAGCAACTGACAGTACTCCTTACTTTTGAGTTAAGAAGATTCTGGTTATGAAACTAGATACATGTATCCTTACCAAAATTGGTATAGAAATCATTAAAAAACTACTCCAGCACCATTGTTTCCCTACTTTTTCACATTGTTCTGCTTGAAAGCCTGTACTCTGACAAGAGTTTGTTTTTTTACTCCCCCCCCCCCCAAAAAAAAAATCATGAACAGAACAATAATCAACATGTAATATCAACTCGCTTTTGATCATAACTGCCACTGTACATAATGATCCAAAAGTTCAGAAATATACTGTAGCTCCAGAAAATACAAAAATAACTTTCCACGCTCTGTAATGTACATGTATGATGTAGGGGAGTATACAGCTCTTGAAGTTCTCAGAATATCTATTGAAATATTTCAGAATATGCACATTGTTTTTCTTTTTATTTACATGTATGGCAAAACTAAAATTGTATCCTGTACATGTAGGTAATTATGTTTGGCAGTTATGGTCAGTACATGCCATTTTATCAAATAAATGGACTGACGCATCCATTTGAACAACATGTACACAGCCTGTACCCAATTTAAGTTCTCATTTAAAAAAAAATTGAGTTAATTGGTAACCAATGACCTTGAAGTTATCAACCATACAGTCACTGTATTTTGCTTGAAAGAATTTGTCGTGAAAATAGTGCTGCATCCTAAAAGAATAAGTGATACCAAGTTTCTACACTGTTCTGTCCAAAACTAGAATTACTTTGATTTCTAAACTCAACATATCTCAAAGCATTTCAGTTAACATAATTTATTAGTAATTTGTCTCAATCTGTATGTACATCAATAATGTTTTTACTAACTGCCAACTAGGCCCATTATACAGTCTACAGTACATGTATAGTACTGTACTTGTAATGTACATGTAGGCCTACACACATTTTTTTGTTCAAAGACAGTGAAAAACTGTGCAGCAGCAAAAATTGCTGTTAAAATTACCGTCATGCAACCTCGTCAAAGTACATGTATTTTGCAAATTGATGTTTGAGAATCATTGTGTCCATTAACATGTATAGTATGCGTCATCTTGCAGAACTAGGATCATCCAAATAGCCTGTAAGTTGGCTACTTTTGTGTTCCACATGAAAGAAAGCTATTGTGCAAGTAGAACTAACAAACATTGTTTGACTGGTAATAGAGCTCCCTAGAAGTGACTGGACTCTATTCTCTGACTACATGGTCACTGAAACCCAGTCCAACCCCTGGCCTTTCTTTGTCTCTATTGTTGGTGAAGCCATGCAACAAAGGCTGACAACCATGTTTGGTTTACTCTGTTAGTAGAAAGAGAATTCTTTGTCAGAATACACGTATAGTAATAGGAGAGACGGCATCAACATACACTGTCTACCACTTCTGTTAAAGGTATCGTTTAACATGTTTCCAGTGAGGAAAATTCTGAGCTGCATGATCCCGGGGGGGGGGGGGGGGGGCCCGACTTACAAAGTGATACCTATTTGCCGCCACCGAAATCGAAAATCGGGACGGGTCTGGAACGGGCTTGAGCCAAAAAATGGGGGTCTCTGGGAATGAGCTAAGGCTTCAGAAAACTCAAATGCTATGCTCTGGAACTGCACCACGGTGAAGTTCCTGTGCTGAAATGCAATGCTCTGGCTCGCCGCCGCCACAAAGCGGCGTGGCGAGCAGAAAATCAGAAGCGGAACGCAAATTTGGGCTCTGGAACTGGAAAAATCAAAATTTTTCTGTGACTTCTGAATTGAGATGCTCTGGAATGGAAATTTGGGATGAAAATGGGAGGTTCTCAACCGCGGCACATACGTATCACACAATTATACTAAGTGCCCCCCCACCCCCCTCCCCCCGGTGCATGATCCTCCATGCTGCCAGTATATCTGATAAAGTCTTATAATGAAGCCCTGAATTTCCTGAAAAGACTGCAGTTCAAAACAATCATCTAGTGCTTTTAAATAGTGGAAATCAATGAACGACCGTTCCAGTTTTCCCCGGTAGAGTGCTATGGTTTCGATTTTTTGTCCACTAAAAACTCCACATGATAACAATTCATGTGCCCATCACTATATTTTGCTAACTACATGTAGTAGCAGCATAACTGTGTGTAGTTTTGTGTTGTAGGGTTTTTATTTGCCCATTCAAACAGTATCATAAAGATCCTAAAGTGTGATAATTTTTAAGCATGGCTCTTTCATGTTAAACTAGTGTCTTTAACTGCAGACTGTGCTTGTAAATATTTAGCTCTTATGTTTGGTGGCACAATTGGTGAGCAAATCATAAAGCTATCTCCTTGGATGGAGACCCATTGATCTCCATTGCATGGCGGTATAAGACTACACGCCAAAGAAACCCCCAACACCTGTTTGTATGAAAGAGAGTCACTGGTTGCCATGGTAATCTTCAAGCCTGAGAAGATTTGTTGAAGGCCTGGGCCAATTGTTCCTTCATACTGCCTTCATTCTCCAGGAAGAGGAAACCTCATCTATAAACAAATGAAGACACCTGAAGAACTCAGGCATGTATACAGTGTGAGTCAAAAAAATATACAGAACTCAGATTCAATCCTAAATTTCTCCAGTGTATGCAGAAACTATAAAATCACGGAATGAGAACATTACCATTTCATGATGGTCTTTCATGTTAGGTCACAGGTGACTGCTTACTCAATGAATTTTGTAAAACATGCCAAAATTGCTTTTGTCCAAGTGTCGAGTTTGCAGTATGCATGCATTGCTTGGTTATGAAGCTTCTGGCAAATAAACAGGTATGTCACCATCATGCAGCGTAAACAACGATTTTGACATGTTTTATAAAACTGATTGCTGAGCAGCTGTCCGTGCCTGAATGTAAATGACCGATAAACTACATGAACGTAAAATGATTTAGCTATCATTCCTTAGTATCATTTTTTTTTTTTGTATTTGGGGTTGAATGTTACTTTTTGACTCACACTGTACATGTATAGCCTTAGCCCGAATCACATGAATGTATTATGATTAAGTTATCATGTGTATCAGTTTTATATTTTTTTCTGATTTATTTTATTTATTTTTTGATTTGTTTTGATTTGGGATTGCATGGGATTTTTTGACTCACTCTGTGTAGCCTTAACCTGACCCCCATTCTGTTCGTTACTGTTAGTCTAAACCGTATCAACACTGGTTTCGCGGAAGCTAGTTTGGACTCCAGTCTGCTTCCTGTGAAACTATGACAATGTTTCATTATTGGGTTATAACTACATATCGTCAGCTCACTGGCAAAAGGGGATAACATCCATAGACAATACATGGATGTTATCCCTTTTTTCCAGTGCGCCGATTAAAATGATTTGTTGGGTCTGAACTGCCGAGTAAATCTCTTGAACTTTTGAACAAGTGTACATTTTCAGTTTTAATAAATTGAGAAGAAGTTGCACATGAATTTATTATAACCACTAAATTAAAAATGTATCTTTTATAATGTTTGATATGACACTGATCATGTTGTAATATACATACTCCAAAGATGTCCTGATAGGCGTACGGTATACATATTATTCCTTTTTTTTTTTGCTTTTTAATCATCATTTCTCATACATTGTCAGTACAACAGCAGCAAGGTACTTCGCTCAGATCTTTATTGTGATGAAAGTGAAATAGCTTTTGGATATTACCTCATTTACCTGCATGGTGATTCAGTAGACTAATGGAAAAATTATTCATAACTCCTGTAATAGTGCGTGGAGTTGGAAATTGGCAGGTCTGTGTAATTCCAGTGTAATGACAAAATATTTTGAATGAGTACTAAAAAAAACAAATGGACCAGTGAAAGTTAAAGAAAAGTGAGAGAAACAAGGCTATTCAATCAACTATTATACCGTACATGGCTATCATCATATATCATATCATAATCATATCATATCATATCATATATCATATTAAATCATATCATATCATATCATATCATATATCATATCATATCATATATCATATCATATATCATATCATATATCATATCATATCATATATCATATCATATATCATATCATATCATATATCATATATCATGTCATATCATATCATATGTCATATCATATCATATATCATATATCATATCATGTCATATATCATATGTCATATCATATATCATATATCATATATCATATCATATCATATCATATCATATATCATATCATATCATGTCATATCATGTCATGTCATGTCATATATACATGTATCATATTAGTGTTGCACGACTAAGTCATCAAAAGTCGGAGTCGTGACTATCGTTGAGGAGTCGCGACTCCGACTGTAGAAATGCAAGAATCGACTCCATGCAATCACATATGTATGCCATATAAACCAGTCCAAACATTCATGACAATGTGTGGGACTATGACTAGAAGTCAATTTTTGAATGATCATAATCACAGGTGAAACAATATAAGTTCAAATATACTTTTCAACATGAACTTACTATACTGAACAGTCATTGTATAGGCTGTAGTGTGCTTCTTTTTACCTGCATGATGGTCATGCCGAGAGAACTGAACGCCGAGAGTCGACAAATGTCCGAGTCACGACTTTTGATCGGCGACTAGTCGACTCCCAAAAATCCTGGAGTCGTGCAACACTTATATAATATTGAGGCTGTTGAGGTGGACACAAGAAAATATTGTACGAGCTTGACAAATATCGGACGAGTCGCAGACGAGTCCGATATTTTCATAAGGATACAATATTTTCTGTGTCCACCGAAAATAAGCATCCAATATTATCATTATTATCTAAACACTAGAACATTATCAAAACTAAAATTTAATAAAATTCTGTACAAATCATGGAGTCTTTCAATGGCAACCACTGCCCGCTCTGATTTATTCTTCGTGTAACAACATTTAATTTTTCATATTCAACAGAAATCACATCTTCCTCTATAATTTAGTAAATTGAGCAAAGCCAGCACATTATACAAAAGAACAATAGGCCTATATAGGGTGATTTTTTAAAAATGGTTAAATTTCTAGCACATTATTTGTGTGGAAAATACAGGTGGAAAGCTTAATTAACTCGTAAACAAATACAAAAGTACCCGCATGTATCTGACATTTTTTCGACAACATATGATATTTTCGATATCACACGCCCCCATTTAGATAATAATATATCATATCATATATCATATCATATCATATCATATCATATATCATATCATATCATATCATATATCATATCATATCATATCATATCATATCATATCATATCATATCATCATATTAGACATATGAGAAAGACATGACTGTGTTTACATAGTAGGCCTATATCTAAAAATAAAAGAATCATTCCAAATCACCAACTTCACATCAATTTCTCTCTCTCTCTCTCTGTTTTGGAGATAGTGTTGTCATTGTATTCAGTGCAGTCTTACCTTTTGAGGTTATTGTTCCCTTGAAGGGACATGAGAGACTATAAAATCCTTTGAATCAACAACAATAGACATGTGGCGGCAATTCCTTTGGACAAGCGAAAAACTATCAATATGATGGCTTTTCACACTCCCATCCCTTATTCGAGACACTAAGCCGCCTGACCTGACGGACAGTTATTTCATTGTTAACCCAATGAATCTTTTATTGAGTAGGAGTGATAAACAGGGTGTATACTAAGACTGGTCACTGGTCTCTAAACCCTTTAGTACAACTTTCAGAATATCACAGGAGAAGTCTATGGAATTGTGCTTCATTGGCACTGAGTGGGTTAAGCCTGTACCCAGTAGGACATGATCCATATGCAGGTGTGAGAGAAGTACTGTAGTGCCTCCTCCCCCCTCCCCCTCCCCCTCCCCAGACCATACCCTTCATGAATGCATCTGAGAAGTCATCCATAAAATCAAAGCCCCACCCCCTGTTTTAAACCACAAGTTGTTATAATCACTTGTCACCTAATTTTTCCAAGTTGTTTTTGATAATCATGTTGGAGTACTAGTATCTTTTTATTCTATATTAAGGTTGCTTTTTGATGTTTATTTTTGGAGCTAATACTATAGTTTTTTTTCATATTTTGGGGTTGTAATTGCTCAGGGCCTCCATGACTTATCCATGTACAGTGATTTGGACTTTATTTGCTATATATGTAATCTGTCACACCACGATGCCCTGATAAAGTCGCACACACCAAAGCTAATAAAAGTATTAAGGATCATCAAGGGGGCATAACATGTCAAACTGAAGTGTCTGCAGAAATCAAAAGTTGTATAATTTTTGCATACTGTAAGAGTTGAAATATTTTTATTTTTTCGCCCAAAGCATTTTTCTTTCCATTTTGTTTTTTATAAGATGTGCGCCTCTATCAGGGTATCGTGGTGACAGGACAGGTCACATATATTTTAGCGTTGCTCACTTAGTTTGATCTCAATCTTATTGACAGTACCAATTTTTGTTTATTTTGCAGCCTGAGTTATTTGCTACACGTGCTACTAGTGGAAAAGAAATTGAGGATCCATGGATGCTGACACAGACGACAAATCATGACAGACACTTTATATGAAGTCCTATTCCAATCATGATCAACGTCAAGTATTAGTACATAAACACTGGAAGTGGACACGCAGGTACACGCCCTGCCAATTGGCAACACATTTGTGACAAATCGTGACACTTACCTATCGCAGCGATGATGAACGACAAGCAGGTCGACAACATACGGAACTTCCGACACCAGGCGCGGATTCTCTTGACCGAACGAGAGCAGGATCACCTGCATGACGTCCTGAAGGAGTACCAGACGTACCACAATGCCCGACAGTTCGTGGCCAGCCTCCGAAACATACTGAACACGCCCGCCAAACTGGACCTCCTGCGCGAGATCAGGACGCTCATCCCGCCCACTTATGTGCCCGATTTCGACGAGCTGGCGCCCTATGATCGCATGGCGCACCCGATCGCCCCGCATTTCTTTCACGAGTCGACGTTCAAGAGGTCTCCGAGCTGGCACGGTGTGGGAAGGCCGTACGACACGCAGAGTGAGGATTTAGGTAAGAATTACAACTTTGAAAAATTATAACATAAACTTGATCTAACTTAGCTATGGTGCAACATTCATCTTCTGTCTTCCGGTGTCTGTTGTATGTCCATGATTTCATAATGCTACTTCATTGTCATTTCTCAACCAACTTTGGGGTCATTCCATGTCAAATCATCAAAGAATCTGCCGTCATCTCTCAGATTTTTGTAAAAATTTGGGAACCAATTGGGACCCATGAAAAACGGCTAGAACTCAAATATTTTTGCTAACAGCCTCTTAATTAGTGAGATACAGGCTAACGAACTTTGGACTAATTAGCGTGACGTCGCGAATTCAAATGACCATATCTCTAAAGGTATAACACCTAGAGAGCTGGTTTTGGTGTCAATTTAAAGGTATTTTTCATGCCCTATAAATTTGTCTGGGCAACATTTTCCTACCTCCAACCGGAAAAAGTTACCACGAAATATAAAGTTCAATCGTGAATCCAAAAAAAAATATATCCTTCAAATTTCCTCAAATTCATCCCAGAGGTACCTTATGATGTCAAGAAGCTTCCACATAAGTTTTGTGATGGGCACTCCAATAGATTCTGAGATATGAGCAATAATGTACATGTACGTATGGCAAATAGGTTCGAAAATCGGCATTTGTAATGTGTTATACAATCAATAAGTGAATTCAAGTACACAGTGTTCACTAACATGACTTAGGCTTTCAATTTCCTCTTCAATGCAGCAACAGCAGCACTTGTTTCTTTCTTGGAAATAGAATATTCCTTCCAGTTGCAGTGGTTGGTTCAACAGTAGTAAGCACAATCTTGGTAGTCAATAGTGAGAGGGTCTGATGGTTGTGGAAATGTATATGATGGGGATGGTCCATGTGGGTGGAGGAACTTAACATCCACCTCATGCCTCTCTGGGGTATGTTCCATGACACATACAACCCACCCCAGTGACCAACATAATCCACTGTAACATAACCAGTTATGGCTCAGATTTTTTATTTTTGTAACCAGTTATGGCTCAGATTTTCAGCACGGCGTGCCAATGGCGCGCCGTGCTGAAAAGGCAATGCTCTGGCTCGGCCGCGAAGCGGCGTGGCCAAGCGAAAAATTAGAAGCAAAACGGCAAATTTGGGGGTCTCTGGAACTGGAAAAATAAAAATTTGTCTGTTACTTCTGAAATTGAGATGCTCTGGAATGGAAATTTGGGCTGAAAATGGGGGTCTCAACCACGGCACATACGTATCACACAATTATACTAAGTGCCCCCCCCCTGGGAATTCAACCACGTTATTACAAAGTAAACTACAAGATTTCAAGCAGTAGACAGAATTAAAAATTGCAACAATTACTGTTGATGAGCACTTCGCTATTGACATCCTTGCATGGTCACTATCAGCCACAGCTTCCTGCATATGTAAATGCACAATAAATCCTATTCATTTACCACCACTTTCATTGATTTTTCTTTTGCACTGGAACAAACCAAGGGTCATTGAACTTCCAAATGAAGCCATTTAGCTGATTACATTCAATGAAATGATATAAAACTTAGCGGGAGGTATTGGACAATCCCATGAATTTGTTTGGTATTGTCTATTTGTTTCCCAGGCAGATGCCAATAGCAGGCATAATACAATGGACAGAAAGCTGAACACATCAACTTGTCAAATAAGTACAGCTAAAATGTCAGAGACTTCTCTGCTACCGAAAATTGTCTTGGAAACAAGATGACTTCTTTTTAATTGTATTAATGTCTCAGTGACGTTCAGCAAAAGTGTAGCCAATCTATGTAATTGTATACAAATATTTTATGAAAAAAAGCAGCTCAGTGTAAAGATTAGACGTGGGACGAATATTTGAATATTCAAATTATTGGAGTTACCTTTCCGCTGATCAGAATTCAAATGCAACTTTTACTCTTCTTCAAATATTCGTGTGGGGATGTAAAAACCCTGTGAACAATTGTAAACTATTCCCAGATATAAAGTTTTATTTCTTTTCTTGAACACTTGGTTGTACGTCCTTTTGTATCATACTTTGGGAATAAACTTGAAATAATTGGCCCCCTTTTCACTGATAAATACCATACATGTATATACTTCGCATTTACGTAGATTATGTAGTATCCAGGTTTTGTGTTATGCTTGATGGACATATTTTCTGAAATTGATCACAAAGCATGATTGTTAGTTGTAGCCAAATTTACCATTTCTTCGAAGGATATACAGTGTATTTAAACTCCAGAAAATACTAAATTCTTACCGTCAAAAGAAATCTTGATTCAAAGTGGTATTGGTTCGGAAATATTCTTCAAAAGAGAAACAAGGTCTTGAGGTACATGTAGCCAACACGTGCATGTAATCTACTACAAGATTTCATACACGTCCACGCCCCCAACGTTTTTAACTACAAGAATGTCATTAGTCTTTGTTAACAGGCTTGCTATAAATACTAACTCATGAAATTCATAACATCACTTGTGAAAACTTGCTCTTTTGCACCACTTATGAGTATTTTATAAATATTTTTATTAAGATGAGGTCGACGTGTTTATGTACTTAAAAAAAGAAAATTGTAAAGTTGCTGAATTGATATCCGACAGTTCAAATGAGTCTACACATGCTGAGTCAAGTGTATTGGCTCATGAATGCAAAACGTGTGATCCTAAACAGTAAACACCTCAGAGGTACGCATCGAACAGATTAATATTTGCATTCAAGCTCGTTTGTATTCATATTCAACAAATGAAAAAGCACACATTCTTGTGTCATCTGTAATTGTCTCATTTTGCATGTACTGCTTGTTGTCAACGCTTACATACTGGTAATGCATGCACCAATTTATGAACCTTGTGAATGTTGTTAATATTTCATCTCCAGATACTGTTGTTGTTGTTGTTGTTATTATTATCATTATTATTATTATTAATATAATTATTACTATTATTTGCAAAATAAATGCACAATGAATCCTATTCAGTTACCATCACTTTCATTGATTTTTCTTTTGCTCTGGAACAAACCAAGGGTCATTGAACTTCCACATGAAGCCATTTAACTGATGACATTCAATGAAATGATATCAAACGTAGCGGGAGGTACTGGACAATCCCATTAATTTGTTTGGTATTGTGTATTTGTTTCCCAGGCAGATGGCAATGGCAGGCATAATAGTGGACAGGTCTGTGAAAGCTGTTACATCAACTTATCAAATAAGTACAGCTAAAATATCACAGACTTCTCTGCTACCGAAAATTGTCTTGGAAACAAGATGACTTCTTTTTAATTGTAATGTCTCAGTGACGTTCAGCAAAAGTGTAGCCAATCTATGTATTTAATTGTATACAAATATTTTATGAAAAAAAGCAGCTCAGTGTAAAGATTAGACGTGGGACGAATCTTTCAATATTCAAATTATTGGAGTTACCTTTCGGCTGATCAGAATTCAAATGCAACTTTTACTTTTCTTTAAATATTCGTGTGCGGATGTAAAAACCCTTTGAACAATAGTAAACTATTCCCAAAGGTGTGGTGTTATTTTTTTCATGGACACTTGGTTGTACATCCTTTTGTATCATACTTTGGTAATAAACTTGGAATAATTGGCCCCCTTTTCACTGATAAATACCATATATACTTCACATTTACGTAGATTATGTAGTATCCAGGTTTTGTGTCATGCTTGATGGACATATTTTCTGAAATTGATCACAAAGCATGATTGTTAGTTGTCGCCAAATTTACCATTTCTTCGAAGGATATACAGTGTATTTAAACTCCAGAAAATACTAAATTCTTATCATCAAAAGAAATCTTGATTCAAAGTGGTATTGGTTCGGAAATATTCTTCAAAAGAGAAACAAAGTCTTGAGGTAGCCAGCACGTGCATGTAATCTACTACAAGATTTCATACACGTACACGCCCCCAACGTTTTTAACTACAAGAATGTCATTAGTCTGTGTTAACAGGTTCGCTATAAATACTAAGTCATGAAATTCATAACATCACTTGTGAAAACTTGCTCTTTTGCACCACTTATGAGTATTTTATAAATATTTTTATTAAGATGTGGTCGGCGTGTTTATGTACTTAAAAAAGAAAATTGTAAAGTTGCTGAATTGATATCCAACAGTTCAAATGAGTCTACACATGCTGAGTCAAGTGTATTGGCTCATGAATGCAAAACGTGTGATCCTAAACAGTAAACACCTCAGAGGTACGCATCGAACAGATTAATATTTGCATTCAAGCTCGTTTGTATTCATATTCAACAAATGAAAAGTACACATTCTTGTGTCATCTGTAATTGTCTCATTTTGCATGTACTGCTTGTTGTCAACGCTTATTTACTGGTAATGCATGCACCAATTTATGAACCTTGTGAATGTTAATATTTCATCTCCAAATATTGTTATTAAATATTAGACGTATTATTATTATTATCATCATCATCATCATCATCATTATTATCATGAAAATGAAAATTTACTTTTGTTGTCTTTCAGGTGCTGTAATGTGTAAGAGGGTTTAGGATAAAACATCTTCTTGCCTTTTACAGGGTGTTAGATTGAAAATATGCTCAGCTGCTATGTTCCTAGCCAAGAAAAAAAAAATTATGAACATTTATTTTCAAAGTTAAAGTGATAGGCTAACATTGTGGAGCTTCAATTAAAAAATTGTCAAATTTTGATATCTGAAATACATAGTAGTGTTCATGTTGACAAATAAACACCCTAGAATAAAAAAAAGTTTGGAAAGTTACAATGCCAATGGCAAGTTATGCATGAATAAACAATTAAAACTCGGGGCGAGTTTAAATAGCCTAGGTGTACACGCAGTAAGTCTATAGGAGAAAATGGGCAGGTGAATCCGATCAACTTACGATTTTCACTTTTTTAAAACACTAAATAATCATTTTGAAATACAATTTTTTCAGGGCTTCATTTTTAGACCTTATCAAAGACAATGGTAGCATGGGGAATCACGTAGTTAAGATTTTTTGAACTGTGGTAAATGTTAGCTAATACCTTTAATGGAGAGTTGTTCTGGTATGACATCACAGACTTATTTTGCCATCTGCAGAGGGTGACACACATGTATAGATTTGTTCAAATATCTCTTGTAGTAGCTTAAAAGAAAATGGCAAGATTGGAAGTAGTTTTCAATTTAGGACACAATGCTCCCAGAGAATAAAGTATAGTGTTCACAGCGTCTGCTTTGAAAATTTTACGGTCATGCCTTTCCTCTTTGTAATTATTATTAGAAAAAGCTGTGACAGTTAAACTTATTATGTAACTTTATATGGGATCAATTTCTATCAGGACTGGAGATTAATTCAATATTGGTAAATTAATGCTTGTTTCTCCTT
>JZLH01S0511995.1:0-12440 GCA_001188425.1 Eucidaris tribuloides
TATACAGTATGTCATGTGATATGTTGTAGATTCATTGTGTCAAGTATATCATTTCAATTTTATCTTTAAAAAAAAAAAGCTTATTTGATGTTAAATGAAAATTGGGTTTCCATTTTATGAAATATTTGCAGGCAAAATTGCACTAGCAATATTTTCTTAATGTGAAATATTTCTTATTTAAGATAAAATAGGAGTCAGAGGGTAATTAAGTTAATAACAAAGAGGATTTAGTCTTAACCCACTGGAGACTTAAACAAGATATCTCAGGTTGGTATCTTTGCCTGGAGAACATTTGTTAAAGCCCAAGTTTAGTTTTGGGGATTTTTTTTTATTTGAAAGCTTTATACCCAAAGGTCATATCCCACCAATAACAGATTCTGAATGTCTTTCATTTTTTTTATAATTAATTAATGAAAATTCTTGGGGGGGGGGGGACCCCGAGATTTTTTGGTACCCCCAAAATTTTTGATTATATTTTACATTGTAGCATCCAAAGGGTTAATAAGGTGTTACAGTTATCCATGTTGTACCTCATCAGAAAGAGCAGACTCTGCTCTTTCAGATGAGGTGTAACTCAGATAACCTTAACACCTTATTAACTCTTTGGATGCTATAATGTAAAATATAGTTGGGTCAATCTACGTCAAATCAACCAATTTTCAGACAATTTGTCACCCGACCCCTTTCAATTTTGTTAAAACTCACACCAAATGTTCCCCCACGTGTCTGACGGAAAATTCAGAAATATTTTGCCCCAAGGTCATACGGTTGCTAAGATATGGCCACACCTAGCAACCAATGCACACTCAAACAATAGGGCTTTACCAAATTTAGCAATTTTTGATGAGATGCTGTAGCCAGAGTAGACAAGCTGGAGTGTTCATTGTCTGGAAATGGAAAGAACTTCATGCCTTTTACACGGGAAAATGTATTATCACTCAGATTTGACCTTCGGCTAATGCACAGGAGGTCACCAAAATGGCCTTAAGTGTCAAGATCAAGTTTTTTAGAGCATGTTTGGAGGCTCGTAGCTACAACATTAAAATAGCTTAGGACCCAATATGATGTCCACTGAAAGACCTTCACTTGCTAAAGACACCTACCAAAAATCAGCATGATTGGGCGAGCCGTTTTCAACAGTTGCGCCCCGAATTTGACTTTTATCCAAAATCACAGTTGCAAGGTCATTTTTCACCCTTGTCCACTTAGTGCAACCCATTTTTGAGTGTTTGATAGACTTTATCTATATTTTCAGGGTATGCAAAGAATTTTGCTCAAATGTAATAAGCTGATCTGCACTGTTAAAGTGGCTGTAAACCATGAAATGTAGTCTATGTTCTAGACTTTTTTTGTTTGTTCTTAGGAGAGTCTGGAGATTAGATAGATTTTTTGTCTGAATTGTCACTAATGGTTAGCAAACTCGTTCATGATCATCTTGCTTGAGTTAAAGTTTGGGTCTCGTTGGATGGGTAATATTAAAAAAGCAGTCTGTGAACAAGGCCTATTGATTGAAAATCGAGCATACTTTTTTCAGGTTTGGCCTCAATCTCTAGTCTTGTTCATAGGACTGTTCTTTTTCTTTCTTTCCTAACTTGACAAAGCTTATTCCTTGCTAGGTGATTGAATGTGAGCTTTGGTACATGTAGTCTTAATTTCTAGACTCAGATCCGTCTAATTGTGACTGCGTGCTCTAAAGTAGGAAAAAACAAAGAACCAGTCTCTAGATGCGTACTTCATTCTATGGTGTCCAGATTTTCGAAGTGTTAATTGCTTAACATTCGGTAGCAATTTTCTTTGGTGACCTTTCAAATAGTAATAAATGCTCTACAGACAACATTAGTGTTGTACTAGGTGTGGACAGGCTGAACAATGACCTTGAATTGTGTTGATTTTGGAAAGTCAATCGGGCGGCGGCGCTTCTGTATAGAAATGACTCGCAATCACTCTGTTTTTTGGTGGGTCTTAAATGAGTGAAGGTCTTTCATGTGGACATGAATTGGGTCCTAGCTTTTTTCAATGGTCTGTAGCTATGAGCTCCAAATGCCTCAAAACTTGATTTGACCACTTAAGTCCATTTTGCGTTGACCTCTGTGCACTAGGCGAAGGTCAAATCTGATGAGTATTATATTTCTTGTAAAGGCGTGAGGTTCTTTGCCAATTTCCGGCCATGATACTCCAGCTTGTTACTCTGGCTACAGCAGTCATCAAATTTGCTAATTTGGTAGGCCACTTGTTTGATGTGCATTGTTGCTGGCGTGGCCATTCCTTGCAACCGTTGACCTTGGGGCAAAATATTTCAGACTTTTCCGTCGAATGTGGTGAACTTTTGGTGCGAGTTTAAGCAATTGAGGGGGTCGGGTGCACATTGAGTCCGGCTTGATTGTTGACGTGGATTGACCGTGAAATTTTTTTTTGGGGTACCAAAAATTTCAAGGGTACCCCTAACCCCCCCCCCCCCCCCGAACGTTTTTTCATTAATTAATTATAACAAAATGAAAGACATTCAGAATCTGTTATTGGTGGGATATGACCTGTGGGTATAAAGCTTTCAAATAAAAAAAAATCCCCAAAACTAAACTTGGGCTTTAACAAATGTTCTCCAGGCAAAGATACCAACCTGAGATATCTTGTTTAAGTCTCCAGTGGGTTAAGACTAAATCCTCTTTGTTATTAACTTAATTACCTTAATAGTGGCCCTTTAAAAGGTCTTTGGTCGTGGGAAACCTGCAAAAGTATGTTCAAATGTATTGATGATGACAGTAATAGAAAACAGAAAAGACGTACTGCATAACTTTGTTTTCTTGATCAGGCCCAAAGAAGCCAATTTTGGGCCTTTCCGGCCTGTTTCGGCCGGTAATCGGGGTCCATCTCGCATGATCGGGGTCTGTCTGCCTTGATCGACATCGTTCTGCTTACCTACTTGAGTATTTTTAACATGCCAAAAACATCCGATAAAGGAACCATGTTGTTGATCACCCAGATTTAGGTAGATTGACCCCAGGTGATTACCTTGCGGAGCTTGACCAACCAGGCCCAAAATTGGCTTGATCGGGCCTGGTCGAGTTGACAGATAGGCAGTGTGAACCCATTAGATTTTGACTATTGGTAGTAGGTAAGCCTGATGAGAGGTAAAGGAGTAATTTGTTTGTACCAGCACATTCTGTCCTGCATGTCTGGATTCAGCTGGTAGTCATGAATGCCCTGCAAATGCTTTACATTGTGGCTGCAAACTAATTTTTACACACTTTTAAAAAGCTGACCATGTTCACTCTACTGATTTTGTTGTTGTTGTTTTTTGCCGAAAGTGGGGGAATTGTCAAATTGCAGTTTAGTGTAGAGGCCTAATGTACTCCAAACAGTAAAAAAATATATATTTAAGTTTGCATACAAAATCATTTAGAAGAACTTTTTCAAAGTTTCTGAGACTGTACACACAGCCTAGTATTTACAAATTGTTTAAATGGCATAGTCACCTATCTCATGTATTCCACTCTGATCAACAAATTCTTTTTAAAAAAAATGTTTTCTGCATCCAACAGACTACAAATCAAAATTAGAGCAATAATTACAAAGATTCAGTTTGAAAATATCAAAAACACGGTCTCAAAGTGTCATTTGTTTTGTATGGTTTTACACATTGTCTGTTTGTCTTCTCTTTCTTCATGCAGATTGGTCCTCCTTGATCATCGCTGTGTGACAATGGCTGAAGGAGGAGGCTCAGATGGAGTACGGGGACAACCACAAGAAGATGAATTTCTCTTTGAAGAGGAGGGTGAAGTTCAAAGTGAGATACTGTCCCTCATAGGTCCTTTCGAAACACCGCAAAAGCAGGCATCATCTCTAAGGGATGATGATGAGGGCCTGCCACTTAGTCCAGAGCAGGAGATGACACCAGACCAGTTGTCCCTCTTGAGTAAGCAGTCCGCAAAAATCAAGGAGATGGAAACGACTATAATGAAGATGATTGAATCAATCTCCAACTTGACCACAATAACAGAAGAAGGTAGGAAGGAGCAGGAAGAATGTACGAAGAAGACGATCGGAATGCAAACCACCGTCCACCAATTAGCTGAGGAAGCTGCTCACGCTACCAGAGACAGAGATCAGATCAAGCAGCAACTGGAGACTCTCAAGGAGCAAATGGAGACAGATTTGAAGGCCAAGCAGGATGGGGTGAAAGAACTGATTCGGGCGCACGAAACAATCCGATGCCAATCTGTCGTGATAGATCAAAGAACCCTTGAATTTTCGGCTGCTATTGATGCCGCCAATAGAGAGCGTAACTCCCTGAATGACCGATTCCAAGTTACCGTTGTCCAACTGAAAGAGCAGAAACGAGAGAACAAGCATCTCGTGATGATGCTGGAACAGTACGAGGATCGCTGCCGGAAACTGGAGCGGGAGAACAAACAGCTCCGTGACTTCATCAACCACACCAGCTTCAGTCAGGAGAGTTCGGAGCTCGAGTGCTTCTCCTGCAAGCAGAACTACGCGACGAGCCGCAACCACCCCGGTTCGTGCACCTTCCACCCCTTGCCGAGCATGCCGTACGAATCCTGGCGAAGCTGTCACGTCGCCAACGAGCTACCACCGGGGCGAACAGCCAATAATTACAGGAACTACTACTACTGGGCGTGCTGTAACACCCTTGCCAGCAGGAGACCTGAGGGTTGTTGCCATGGACGACATCATCAGCAGTGGGAGATGGATATCGTGATGCGGCAGGCCCTGGTGGATGACAACATCTCGTTCACTGATGAGCGTCGAATCACCCATCATAATTATATAATATGGACTGGCCTTGAGGGAGATACGACATATATTACTGAACTAGAATCATATCGCCCGAGTCGAAGACGAGGCGATATGGATTTTAGTGAGGGTAAATATAGTCGTATCTCCCGAAAGTAAGAGCCAGTCCATTATTATTATATATCCACATCAGACATCTTAAAGCAAATTGCAATCTGCCGCAAAATATTCATTTTGTTCGAAAAAAGTATTATTATTTTGCCGCTGAGCACAGTTGGCTTGCCATAATTCTGACCTTTGCTTTCCGTGTTATTGACGCGCATGCAGCGCAATGCGCGCGCTGGCAATATATGTTTGCGCTTCGCACATAGCCCCGCGCCCCGAGATCTGACCAATTATTTTCAAGCGTTACAAGGTCTTAACTTAAGTTGAAGCAGACAATATTACGATGACAGTGAATTATCGTAAAGGGGCAAATTGAATCAGCGGGCAGCGTTAAATGTGGTAAAGTATTTACTATTCAGTGCTAACGTACTAATGCATAACTAACGTTACGTCTTACTTGAGTGACTGATGATGGGTTCGACTGTATTGACCAAGTTACGTGTAGGCCAGGCTGGCGTAACAACGCTTAATTATTACGAAGTTCTACCTTTAAATCTAACGTTAGTTAAAACTAACTACTAACTGTGTTAACGTTATTACTAGCGCTATCTGGGGAGTTAACCAACATCTCTTGAATCTAGTCTAGCCTAATATTAAAATGGCTAACGTTAGGCATCCAGCTTCGATGAGAGAGTTCTGTAGACCTAAGACAAGTACGGGTATGTTAACGTTGATCTGTGTCACTGTTAGTGTTACGGGGCCAGGTGTATTGAAACATTTGTATTGAAATGTTTGGTAACAAAAAAATCGATAATAAATTTATTGATCTTACCTTAGAATTTAAGCTGCCCATCATTAAAAACATTTGACTTGGTCTGTCTAAACACAAAAGTGGTCATGGACAGTCTATCTAACGTCAGTAACGATGACTAACTTTACTGTGCTCCACCTCAGGCAGCCTCTGGCTCTGGCACAGTAAAGTTAGGGTACGGTACGTTAACGTTACTAACTCCTTAAAATAAATCATTTGCCGAGGCTGTGTCAACGATGCGATAACGTACAGAACAGTTCAATAACGTAAGAAAGTTAAAACTGCAAAATTTTAACGCCGAAACTGCTTTCTGACTTACGTTAACCTGTAATTACGGTACAGTCTACCGCACCGCACAAATCGGCGATCATCAGCGTATTTTACGTGCAAACCTATGGGAAATTACGCTACTTTGCGAGTCGCGGTGATCGCGGTGCGAACTCAGCAGTGATTGCCAAGTTCCCGGATGTTATCAATATTCCCCTCTTTTTTAACGTGTAAATCCCATAGACGCCTGTCAAAGAGGGGAATATGAGAAATATTCCCCTCTTCGCCGTGTTGCCACTAAAGTGTAGGGGAATATTATTTTGTAAAACCACAGCTCAGATGTCTGATATGGATAATAATATAGTATATGTCCTGAACCCATTGGAGACTAAGAATGAGATATCATTGGCTGGGTTGTTTGGAGAATGGATGAAATCGTCTCCAACGGTTAAAGTTGTGTTCATGTTTTGCACACCTAAAAATGAGCCCATCAACAAATACACTAAAACCATTCTGATGAATGAGAACACTCAAGGAAATCTGTACTTCTGTACTTCATGGATTGGCAAAGGTAGTTTTTGTAATAACAAGGCCCATTAAATTTCATATTTCTAAACAGAATTTGAAATTTAAGTAGCCGTTATACTAGTCTTGATATCAGACGCAATTCATGTATAATATAGTGAAAACTGTGCTGGATATTTTTCATGTCAGAAACACAGACGAGTGCAGTTAGACCAATGCTAAGCAGTGTCTATTACTCAATTTTGGACACTGTGTGTTTACATGTATGCACCATCATTTTGCTTGAACAAATTGGAGTAAACATGGGTGTGGTGTGCGACTCAAGAATGCAATCTTTAAAGATAACAGGTTAGGGGCAATGGGGGAGTAATATGGCCCTACTTCTTTGGATGGGTAAGGAGGCACAGTAGACATTATGCAGAAAAACAAAATTTGAAGAGCAAGGAAAAATATGAATTCCATTCTAATGCTTAGTGTTACATGGAGATATGGAGATACAGGCACCTCAACCACCCCCCCCCCCACCAAATGACTACATACATTTACTGAAAATTAAGTTTTGATATGTATTGATTGATAAATAGGGGTAGACTTTAAACCTGTTGTCCTTAGCTACATGTTTCTAAAATGATACAAAGATTCAGTGCTCGTAGTGTTGTGCTAAAAACTTGCTGATCAAACATTTTATTCTACAGATATTACAGAATTTGAGGTATAAAACGGAAAAAGCATTTTGAACAAAAATGAAAAAAATCATACCCAAAAATTCTCCCCAAAGTAAAATTTATGAATATTTATTGAATAAAAATAAATTAATTTACCAAAAAGAAGCTTAATAAGTCCAAAGAAATCATGTGTTACCTGTAAATATGTACCCAAACCCGAATCAAAACCTTCATGGGCCTAGCAAGCTGCCATTATTTGTGATTTTTTCCAACAAAAATTCAAATGGGAAAATTGAAAAACTGCAACATGGAGAAAAACGGAATTTGACATTTGTAGAACAGAGAAAAACAGAATTTGACATTTGTAAAACAGAAAACTTCAGTCTTTAGACTAACCTTGAGATGACAGGTATAATTTATTTGATGCTACGTGGTCCAGACCAGGGACGGAGTCGAGGTGGACCGTTCCGAGTCACGAGGCCACTGGAAAATATTGTTCCCATAGACTTTGTACTCGTGACTCAATCCGAGGCCAAGGCCGGCAAAATCTGGCCGACTCCATCCGTGGTCAAGACATCAATTTTATGGAGCCTAGGCTACCAAAACCAGGACTACATACCGACACCGTTTACATTTAATCTGTAAAGTGGACTACACACACATTTATGCTGGTCACATATAAAAACTTCCACAAAGCTGAAATCATTCCCCATCATCTTTTTATTTCTTGCCTTTGTAATGCCACTCAAAATGTGTAAAAAAAAATTTGCCACCACCTTAAATTTCATGAAATATTCCATGTTTACAGTATTTTTTTTTCCATATCAAAGGTTTGACCCAGCCAGCGATTTGGTTATGTAGGGTAATTGTTTGACCTTACAAAGCCCTTCTTCACACTCTAAATATGTTGGAAATTCACAATTTTGTATTCCTGTGTGCTGATGTAAAATCTTGATTGAGAAATCAACATAATTTAGTTTCAAGCTTTCGAAATTTCATTGTGTTACATGTACATCTCGTGAGAAATTTACTGGTCCATGAAACACTTTACTTGTCTACAGTATGCTTTGCCTCTACCATGAAAAAAAAAAACTAAAAAATCATCAACTTGGTATTTGGGGTAGTTTGGTGGTAAAACCAATATGTAGAAAAGCAATTTGTGAAATACCTAGATAGCTTCGAGTACAATGAAGCCAGCGGAATAGATACGGAACAGTGAATAAAACACACTGGTATCATTGTTAAAGTACAATGGTTCTTGTAGGGCTGAAATTCCCCTAAAATTTCCCTCCCAGTACTTGTAAAGCTGGATGTGTTATTGGACTTTGTATTCGGTGTTACATGTATGTACATGTACTTCTCTCCTATTTTCAGCCAGCATTCTGTAGTTGCTATGAGTGACAATATAGTGTGAAAAGTGAGTTTATATTGTACAGACCCACTACCAAGTGCTTGATATGATACAGGTTGATCATTGAGGTGTGTCTAGTATTCAGGATTCTTGTGAATATTCTATGCTTTACACATGAATTGTTACCAATGAATGAAATTGAATAATACAACAAAGAACAGACCTTGATTTTGCCTACTGCTCCAACCTATTGTATGGTCGCTCTTTTCGCTGAAAATGGTTTACATGTCGTTGCTGTACAAGTTTGTGTAAATACTTACACAGACGAGTAGTAGTGTGTTTGGGTATACCGTTTTTGTGGGTATGTTTTGTTTGTTTGAAGCTGTAAAATACTACTCATCCTGGGGTGGGCATGTTGTGCCTGACTGTTTGTCTGTCTGTCTGTCTGTCTGTCTGTCTGTGGCTGTGTCAGAGCTTACATTAAGTTCTAACCAACACATTTGCAAGATAGGTGTACATAAAGTTTTACAGAAGGTGAATATGGGCACATGGAATCACAATGCAAAATGGGTTTTTATGGAAAATTTACTACTCTTAGTACTCCAGCTGTTAGAAATTAGCAGGGACAGTGATTTTCTTTTTTAATCAAAGGCTGTTTGTGTTTCAAAAAATCTGAATTGCCTTTCAGGAAAAGTGGAAATCAAAAATGGAAAAATGAAAATTCCATTTTGCCATAGATCAACTTTGTATACATTAAAAAAGTGACAATTCCGTTTATAGAACTTTCAAGACAAAATATGTAAATTATTTAGCTGCTGTTTCTGTACTTTTTTGTAAACTTTTTCAAATTTCTGTAATGAATTTCATAGATTTTCTTTCAAATTGTGAACTTTTTGAGAAAAGGGTTTTGTGATTTTCTGTTTAAGAATGCACTTTCTGTCAAAATCACTGTCCCTAAATAAGTGATGGATAAAGAGATGTAATTGTTACATTCATTCCTTTCTGAATGAACTGAATTGTGTTTAAAGTGTTCTGATGTACAGCATTAATATTTAATAATGTGTATCATGATCTAAATTGTGTACACTATGATAAACATACATGTGTTTATTACTTGCACTTTTAGTAGTACTGTGTATGTTATCAATAACCAAGTTGTATCAACTGATATTTTATCTGTTTTGTATTTCAGCAGAGTATAACATTTTTTGCAATCTATTTATGTATTCAAGATGATATAAAACAGTTGGGTAGAGTAAGTATTTACAATTTTACATATTTCTTAGAATTTAGATGCATTCCATAAAACAAACTTGACAAGCCAAAGTAGTTTTAAGCAAATCATATTTTCTCTAATCAAGATATATGTGTATCTAAGAACTTACATTTATGTGTGATTTCACTTGTCTCTTCGCTAAAAGCAGATGATTCTGACAATTATTGCTCTCAGTGCTTCAGACCAAATTAAACAATTGAATTTACTCAAACCAAACTGGCTTGATCGCAAGTGTCGTTTCATAATATGAACATTTTGCCTTTCCTCACAAAGGCTATTAGGTTATTGCATTACCAATTTCTAAAGCTGATGCTTTGTATATGATTACAAGTTTGTAACAATTTTGTACTAATTTGAAAGCTTATTTTCCATTTTTTTTTTTATTAGCATTATAATTTGTGTTCATTTTGTCAGTTATTTCCCTCACCAGTTAATCTACCATGACAACTGGGAAATTTTCAGTTACTCTTCAACTACATTTGAAACTTAAAAGCTCCTTTTCTGAAATAAATATGGCTGTTTCCTGAAATGATAAGAGTCTATATATTAGTGTCCATGGTCAGGTATGCTTCAAAACTCCAAATGAAATATTTGAATAACAATAGAATTAATTAAATTCTGTCATCATACTAATCTCCTTGTAAAAGGGATAATATTTCTCTAGCAAAATACAAACGAACAAGCTAAAGTCTGTAAAATCTAAATAGTTTTGGATCTTTGTAGTTATAGCTAGTTAATCATTTTGATATGCATTGATAAGCACAAGGTTTACATTCTGAAGTAAAGTTTTATTCCTTTGTGTACAAAGAAAAAGTATTCCATATTTGCAGTACTTTCGTGCATGTACATATGCGTGAGGCATTTCTGTTTTTTGTTTCTACTTGGCAGTAGTACAAATTAAATTTCCGATAAGAAATAAGTATTCAAACCCTGAAACCAATCTTACATTGTATAATTTAATTATGTCATTAATGTCCAGATTACAAAATAATCTTATGAAGGGTTTCTGATATCTTAGTCCAGTCAATGTAGCGTATATAAGGGGGTTAATCCACCACTAATGGCAAAAGATTGTTTCAACCGCAATGACTATCAGTAAGGTCTCCTTCACCATACTAAAAATCCCCCCAAATCCAAGCATGGGAAAGTGGTCTATTTGCACATAATATGACAAATTAGCTTTCACAATACAAGAAAAATTAATATTTCACCAAATTTTTCAGCATTAAAAGAAACTTTTGTCAAAACACATCTTTTAACATCAAAGACAACGATAGACACATTAATAGTAAACAATGCTAATTTAATTGCATAAAGCAAATAGTTCATCTAAATGGAAAATTAATATTTTTACATTTACTTCTGCCATGTAGCCACCGGATCAAAACAAGAAAATGTGTTTATAGTCAATGTTCACGAAATGTCAACGATACTCAATGGATACATTAGAGTGATATTCATTCGTAATGTTAATTCCTTTATATTTATATAAATCATAATAATTGTGACGTACATGAATTACAACTGGAGTTGCTTTTGTATGCTACATTGTATGTATGTATGTTATGTATGAAATCAATTTATGTATTCGAATAAGGTAAGATACATGTACTCGAATTACTCAAATGATCATGAAAACTATTTTGCAGGAAATATGCAATGAGCTTAAATGAGCAATAAGAAAATAATTCACAAATTTATCTCTATCTGTCGACCTTTAATCAAATCAAACAATTTAAATATTCCAAGCTTATAGTTTATGCTGATAAAATGACAACTAGGCAAATCGTTGGAAAACAATTTACAATATATGCAAATAACTTCCAGTACTGAAAGATTACAAATTCGAAGTCTATGTTTTTCATAGTGGATGATTTACTTGTTCTCAAAGAGAGGAAACTAATCAGTCACAACTGGCATCCCAGATAGTTTTAATGTTATCGGGCTGAAGATCCGAACGCCATGTAGCTCCAACAAGTGCCTTTCCAACGAATAGTGTTGTCGCCACCGAGAAAAGTTAGGAAGACTCCACTTAACTTTGTTAATATACAAACTTTTTCAGTCAGCCAGCTACAACTTATTTGATAATGTTGGGAGTTCCTACAGAGCCAAACAAGGCGAAATTCTGGGTGATGCTCTTGGACATCTGAAACAGGATCAAACAGACCCAAAGACAAAGATTAACATTACAAAGTGCTTGGATAGTGGTGCACTTTTACAACGCATCTGCTGTAGACAAAAGGTCGGGGCTTCCAATAGGTATGCAGCGATGATTGTATGCACATAAATTAATGTGGATACATTCTATGGAGTGGGGAAAAAGGCTACGCATTGTCTTTTGATTGAGAAAGATGGCCCACCATCAAAGATGCTTCCCTCAGTAGATGCACACGGTTACATCAATAGGACCAAACTAAGAGAAGCTGATCTTCTATGAGAGCACAAGAAAACAAATTGATATAATACTTAAAAGTCCTTTCACTTGAGACGGGCCAACCTTGCGACAATGATTCATTTTGGCCAAAGGAAGATGGAGATGTCCAGATCATCAAAACAGCATACAATCGCGGCGCAGGTTTGTCAAACACTGTTCGATGGCAGCAGATCTGTTAGTCCCTATTAAAGTGCTAGCAGTGTGAGAAGTAGTTTGAAAAGAACTTGTTCTTCAAAACATGTATGAACATCTTC
>JZLH01S0512061.1:0-10025 GCA_001188425.1 Eucidaris tribuloides
AACTGTACAATAACTCGATGAGTGCCTTAATGCATTCCTATAGTATTATTTTTCTAATTAACCTGTCATCCCCCCCCCCCAAGATTCAAGTGCAAAGCGTACCAAATATGTACCTCGGAAGTAAGATTTTTCACACAAGACTCTGAACGCTCGCAACGAACTACCTTGGCACAGTAGATACAAACTGGATTGGTACCATACCGTACAGTTTGCTTCCAAGTGCTTGATCAAGGTCTTCAACAGACAACTCACTCAGAATATTATAAATTCTACCAGTTCCCAAGTATCGATGTCGCAGTACCCATTACTTCCCCATTCCCTCCCCTATCCCCTCCCCTCCCATATCCCTTCCCCTCCCTATGACCCTATCCCCTTTTGTAAAGCACTAACAAACTCAGTTACATACAATTTAGACACAGAAATACACAAATATAGACACACACAACTCTCTAACACATGCACAAATTTACACGCACAACACATAATTAGGGGATCCTGTAAAATGAAGGAAACTCGAGTTCAACATTATGTCAATATTCGGTTGGTTCTAGTTGTTTCCTGTTCACATGGATAAATCATATTTCCAGAGTCCAGACCACTTGGGTTGAAAAGAAAGTTCACAAGAGGAAATTCCCCACTTGGTAAGTTTCATAAAAAGGTTACTTTCGTTCTTCGTAATGACTAAACTACATTTGATTTCGCATTTTGAATATCTAGAAGTGATGCATAAAACCAGCCATAATGACCCTACCTTCAGCCCCCTCCTAAGATTCACATCATTTAAGTCTTTGAACCATTGACTGGGCATCACTTTTTTTTTTAATGGAATGTGTGGGAATGGAAACCCTCAATATTTATTTAGCCCTCACAATTTGGTATGTTTCTCTTGAGGAAATTAAATTCAACTAGAGCTACCACTTCATGAGGAAATGAAATGCTACTACCATATAAAAGGCAGTTGTACAAATGCAGAGTAAGTAAATTTAAAATTCATCCATAAAGTACAGCATTGACATGCTAGAAAAGTTATTTTGAGGTGTTTATTTCTCCTTTTAAACTCTTCATGCATTAATGAGCTAAACTAATTTGACAGCATTTCAAGCTGCAGTAATAAGTCTAATTTCTCATTGCTAATCCCATGAACAGCAGGCTGGCCTGTTACCACTGACTTGTGCATGTTTGTGTGTAGGTTTGAGAAAAAACTAGCTAGTGGGAGCAGGGTTGGCCGGAGTGGGAAATACTGGCGGTAAATACCGGTAAATACCACCTCAATAATTTTTAAGGAAAATGGGAAATAGTTGGAAATGCAGGGAAATACTATGAAATACACTTCTTGAATATTTTCAGGTATTTCCCAGTACCTCCATATACATCCTGAGCACTTCCCAGCATTTCTCGGTATTTCCCAGTATGGGTGGGAAACACTTGAATTTGCCGGGAAATACCCAACCCTGAGTGGGAGTGCAGTCATGTGAAGCAAACTAACATACAGCGTGTTTCTATTGAGCCTACCGTATTTATCCGGATAAAATTTAACCGGCTACTAGCGAAGGTCTGTTTCCATTGGATTGCGTTTTCCGGGATCGTACAATTACCGGCTAAGAGTCCGTTGACCTGGGTTGCCGCAAGGTATTGTGGGACGACCAAGGTCAAATTTATGCTCAATCAAACACACGCGCGCTGAAGCCAGGGGTCATGTATTCCGATCAAGTGGTTTCGTTTATTTCCGGTTTCTCACCGGTAAAAGACGGATAATAGCGGAGAAGGTCTGTTTCTATTGACGTCTTATGGTATCTTTCTCCGCTATTATCTTGCCAAAAGCAGGATAAATACTGGTGAAACTTTCTCCGCCAAAAGATGGATAATGGCAGAGAAGGTTTGTTTCTATTGAGATCTTCTCCTTCATTAGCCGGTTCATTCCAGAAAACTACCTTCAATAGAAACACGCTGAAAGAGTTATTTATCAGATTCAGTTTGTCCATCACAACTTACCAACAAGAACCTCCACCACCGCAGGCATAGCATTCTCATCTTCGTCATCCCTGTAGCCCCGATGATGGTGGTGGTGATGATGGTGACGGTCGTGCTCTCCCCTGACCATCTGCTGCGGCTTGACCGGGTAGAAGACCGACCACTCGTCCAGGAGTCTGGAGCCCAGCTGGTGGGTGGACTTGTACGCTTGACCAGTGAGGACGCCACTCAGGCCGTACGGAGTTAGAATGACTGGAGATGGGGGAAGAAATGAAACAGAACCAGAAAAAAGATGATTTCAAAGATGTACAATTAAAATCTATCTTGGTATTTCATGGAAATAACTACAAAACAACTGCTAATTCCTTGATTCAGTTTAAAAAAATTGTAAAAAACAACATACCTTTTCCCCAAGTAATAATTATATATTTCTATAAACACTGTGATAAAGGTGTACTATGAAGAGCATGCATTATGCATGATGATAATAATAATAATTGAAAGTAAAATTGGATATAGGGCCTACATATATGTGAAATAACAAATTTCAAGACCATAAATGCAATTTTACTAGAAAAATACAATACTTTATCAGTACACATTCAACAAAAGGATACAACAGCATAACTAGTTGACTTGGGACAAATTGTTGCCTTCCCACACTGGGGCCACTAATGGCATGAATTCTCAATATTAATAAGGCCTTGATTGTTGAAAGCCACATTTACATGTGGTAAAAATCCAACTGCTCCTGAATATCTAGGTACAGGTTCAAATCAGCAAACTAACTCTTTTTTTTTTTAGGAAAAGAAGTGGAAACCAAAAGGTTAGGTTATAAGCACATGTACGCAACATGATCTACACTGATGCCATGGGCTATGTTCCCAGTTTGGGTTATTCTGAACTGAACAACCTGTTCTCTTGCATCAATGGGTCAAATCAAGGTCACCACGGAGTCTTTTAGGGAAATGAAATCCGAGCTTCTCCTTCCAACGGATTGTCGCATGTCATAGCACGTACAGCAGCAATCCGTTTCAGGTTTCAGACACAGAGTGTTAGCTTTACCGATTTCAAACTGGATGGATCCTGTGGACCTAAAATTATTGTGTACGAGACAGACCTTGTGAAGTCATACACTGACTCTTTACTTTTACCCCAATCCGAGAAAATCTAGTCTAGTGGTCCAGACTCATACCTAGTTTAAAGTTCCCAAACTGCTTTAGGATTAGGGCAAAAAAAAGAGACAGTCTAAACTTAAGACTATCCCGAAAACCTCAAAATAACAACAAAAGAATCCGTTTCTGTTGGCTACAAGTTTTGGCACCACATTATGAACATAATTTCACAAAGCATTTTTATATATATCAAAGTAACTCTTCTCAATTAACCAATAACACACAGGAAAACATGTTTTGGCACATATTGTTGTGGTTAATTGGCCTTGTGGAGAATGAAAGCGTAAACATTTAAACAAAAACAAAAGTCAGGGGAACTTCCGTAAAGAAGCAAATACTACCATAATTTCCATTGTAACATGCACAGAATGTAAACATGAAAAAAAACACATAATCAATGGGGTAGTTAGTAATGGAAACCTATTCAGGTCACACTTAATTGATTTGAGGGGTTTCCCTCACAGAAAATGGAGGAATTAACATGTCCTTGTAACACGATAAGTGTTCCTTTTATTCCTTCTCCGTTACAACGCCCCGGGCAGAAAAATAAATTTTTATTTCGGGCTTCTTTCAAAGCCTGATCTACTGATTTTAGTATGTTTATGACATTGAACACTTATGAGGAAAATTGAGGGCAGTTTAGTGATTTTGGGGCTCTATATTCTTGTTAATTGGGGGCTAAATTGTCCCGAGCCCCAGAGTTTTTCTACGCCTGGAGTGACAATGCCCCATTTGCACTTATTTGGCAACTGGTAAAGTCACAACAATTTCAAATCATCCAAGAACATTCCACTTCATGTAACCGATCAACAACTGGATCATAAGTGTTCCAAAAGTCTTGTTTCTGGACCCCCTTGGAGCTTGTTTTGGTCCTGTGAAAACACAATGGTGTTCAGATGAGGTATCACAGAAGGTTCTGAATTTATTGATTGCATTACATCCAGAATGCTCACTTTATTTGGTTTGGGGGGGGGGGGGTGTGTTGGTCTACATCCACTGCAGTTCATTCCTATATTTTGCTAGTAGTGAAAATGCCTGAAATCCATAGACATTTGCAAATCTCAACTTAACTCTAACCACAATCATAACCGTTAGGTATTGATCCCTTGATGCTATGCTCTTAAACTCTCCAAATCCTAATCTTAAACTTTAAATCCTAATCCAACGCTTTTAAATCCTGGATTGTTGCTGTTACACATTCCCAGGAAGTAGACCAAACTAATGCATCGTGAACAAATGATATTTTATGACCACCACTTACATGCAGGAAGCTATTTTTTAGAAAGGACAGGAAAAACTGGAAAAGAAAGCTCATTACACTGGTAACACAGCACATGCATCCTTATGATCGCCGTTTTGGCAGTACAGCAGCGTGAAACCGACAGTGGGACAGCCACCTGAAACCATTATGAGTAACGTTTTTGAAACAGTTCTGGCAAGTTTTTGTGATTTATGCTGCTGCTGATACCTGCATTATGCTTGTCACGACCCACTCTTTGACAAAACAACATTGGATAAAAAAAAATATGGAAAAAGAAGGCAACAAAGTAGCATTCTGCATTTGCAAATTCAGTCAATATGATACAGCGGCAAATGTGAAAACTGTCACGGATTGATTAACCTGTTGCCTCCAAGATTCTCAAAATCTCAGAGTTTAACACGGGACACATCCGGTTCCTGTGACCCAACGGGTTAAACACACTCCGGATCTAAGTAAGAAAAATTGATTTTGATTTCGCTGATCCATTTACGTTCACACAAAATAAACAAACCATTTGCACTTTTTGTTTTTTGGACCTGATTCATTGCACGCGAAATATACAAGAAATTTCCACGCCATGAAATATGCCATGTTTACAGGATTCGTGCTTCTTTTGCTCACCTTGGAATGCAGTCGCCGACCCCTGTGCGATGGCCAAGTGATCCACGCCCAGTCGGCAAACAGGTTGGTGCTGGCTGACCTCCACATTGCTGCACACCGTCTTATCTCCATGAAGAAAGAAGGAGAAACTCACCGAGTGATGATCACTGCAATGATAACAATAAAAGATGACATAGTTATTCAGAAAAAAAAATTGATATTTCATATTTCACACCTATTCTATATTTTGATTTTTTTTTTACAAATTTATCTGTCCTATTAATATATTTAATAATTTTATATAATTCAATCAATACGGTAAACACAGTCATACTTTTCATTTCATCATTTTATACATACTGAATATTAAATCCAAGTGCTAACAAAAAAAAGAGGGCACTTTAACTGAACGAGTCAATGTTGAAAGATCGCTGATGGTGTTGATGGTATAAACCCTCCATGTCAACAGTGGAATTCAGATACGCAAACCTTGTTTAAATCAGTCTCAGCAATATCTACACAGTAAATGCTCACGTATTTACCTAAGCATGCCCATCTTGGCATCGGGAATAAATTACAATGACACACATGTGTTGGAGAGAATGTCACTATCGCTCTTATTCTTTGGTGTGCGACTTCAATCATGAGGTAGTGCCACACAGCACTAGGAGGCTTCAGGGAGTGGGCAGCCAAGCATGAATCTGATGAATGTATTTCTGCAGTCTGGTGTCAAACCGAATCATGTAAATCATACAGATAAAGGAGGCTATACAATATGCTCTTCAGCTCAAAGAGTTATGTACTAAGTTACCCAATACTGCCAAATGCCAGAGTATATATGTATGTATGGGTGTTCATGTGTCTGTGCATGTGTGTGTGTGTGTGTGTGTGTGTGTGTGTGTTTGTAAATGCTTTTAAACGGGGACGTAAGTATGACACTCCACTATCTGATTGGGGACGTTAGGAAAACGGGGACGGTCCCCACCCTTCAAATGGCCAGAAATCAAACATAGATGGCGCTAAAGCGCCTTAGAAAATGGCCCAAAATTTGTGTGCACCCCCAACGTCCCGGTTACTGGTGAAATATCATACACATACACAAACGTCCTCGATTGCATGTTGTATACAGAGTGTGTTTGTTTGTTTTTTTACTGTCCCCGTTTGGCGGCAGTTACACTATAGGTGTGTGTGTGTGTGTGTGTGTGTGTGTGTATGACTGTTTTGTGTGTACATTACTGGGCCATGGTACATTGCTTACATTCTTGTGGTTGTGGCATAACAGTCAGGGAAAATAACAACCTCATTGAGTTCTCAAGAGGAAAGAAAAAAGAATACAAGATTCCAAGGGTACACATGACTGATGTTAGATTATCATATAATACATTCAGGATATTCCAGGAATTTCGGAATGGACATCTCATTTTGATAATTCTGTCACATGTCAAATGATAATACATAAGAAATCAATCATTTTGTTAGAAACTAAAAGCAAACATTAACAATTATCGTCGCGTGCAGCGCAAGAGACGCCTTAAGAGGCGCGCGCGTTGATTAAGAAAACGGCGTCGCGTCAGTGGCAGAAAAGGCGCTGACTGGAGAACCGGTGCGTGAGCAGTGCAGGAGAAGTGGCCCTGTACATTAAGCATGTCGCGGTGGAGGTATAAGGGCTAACGCCGCACTTGGGATAGCGGCGTCGTCCATGGTCGGCACGTGTTTTTTGTAAAGGACGGGGCCGCTCGGTGTGTAGCAAGGGAGTAGGCCGCGGAGGGCGGCATAGGGAGGACGAGGTCTCCATATTTGTACCAGTAAGGCGCCCCGGGTGAAGGGGGCGCGTTTGCTGCCTACGACCAAGGTTTGTTAATCGGAGCGCGTCAACGGCGGTTCTTGGTGCTGACATACGACAAATGCTACCTGTAGAGCTGACGCAGGCCTATATATTGGTGATCGCGTGGCCATGGAGGGAGATAGTGTTTGACGACCGGCGATTAGTTTGTCTTCAAGGACGCGGAATCTAGCGGGTCAGAGAGTATAGTGTGTCGCAATGTTCTAATCTGTATTATTACATTCACTCTTGTACAGGAATGTCACAGCCAGTGAAAAAATTTTCCGCGTTCATCGTAAGGCGCGAAAATTGCGAAAATAGAAACCCACAGCAGAAAGTACTTCCAGACGTCATCAGTAATGTAGGCTAAACTATGAGCTGTCATATCAAAGTCTTCACTCGTCAGTCAAGTATGTCAAACTATTATCTATGTCAAAAAAAAAAAATTTTCTTGAACAGTACTTCATAACACCTTCCACACTTGACATCAGACTAATTTTAACAACACTTGCTTAATCGGGAAAATATAATAGGAGGCACGAGAATATTAGACCTGTAACTCTCAGAGATGCTATAATCAAACAGTTCAGTTCAGTGGTAATTGGTTCATATGTTAAACTAAAAATGAATATAATAAACATTTTCACGTTATGATTTCCCATTGATATTCTCAACTGTCCATCGGTTGGAAATGATTCCCTCATTTAGATTGTTAGTTCTTTTATTGCTCTTCTGATTCCTGAAAATCACTGTGAATCATATGCTGACAGCAATAGCCACGACGCACCAATCTTCACTTGAGCTAGAATCAGTCTACTTCTATATATATTGCCAAGAATGAGGGATCAGTCAATTTCATACGATGGTGTGCACTTAGGTCCAACAGACTATGGTCTTGGTCATATAACTCCGAAATCCTGTCAGCGTCTGGTCATAGTCAGAACCCTATCGATTATGACAGAAAAAGCTTTGTTGTTACCTTTGAATCTACAGTAGTTCGATACTTTCCCACTCGTGCAGCATATGAATAGATTTAAGCGCACACCTTCTATGGCCAGAGGATAAGATAAATGGAGGCGAACAACATATTATTACCTGTAGCTCGCAAAGATGTGAGTAATGCAAGCAGACAGTCTCCAGCTTTCAGTGTATTGGTTTTAGTAATGTGAACGAAAATGAATATAATAAAAACATTTTCTCACTTAATGATTTCACGATAGATAAGTTCCATGTTCAATTTGGAAATGATTGACTCAGCTTAATGCGTTGTTAGTTCTCTTTAGTTGAACATAATGTTGAATCCATATGACCTGCAGCCAAATAGCCACAGACCCCCATTCACTATGTAGCGAACTCATTACTAGGGTAAATGCAAGAATTGAGGCATCAGTCAATTTCATACATGGTATCACCTTGATCATTCATTTAGTAACGTCCAAATTATTTTTATACCCCCTCCATAGGGGCCCACGCCATAAATGCCTTCTTCTCACTTACAGGTCCATCAGATATCATAATGTAATGAACTTAGATCCTGACATCATTCCGAGTAATTGACAAATATTTGGCAGGCACAATTACGATATTTATATCTCAGTGTCACATATACCCACATTCAAATAAGCTCTTTGTTCCCATCCTCGTCCAGCCTGCATTCATATCTCTAACCGCCTGAATTATCATAAATGGCATTAGCAATGTGGAAGACACCTTATAACATTGCGGAAGCCGCCCACTTCAATAACTTCTTGCATCCTGACATATCTGACAGTGCTTGATTGAAATGGACAAATAAACACCTGTTAGAACACAAAAAGTTCAAAAACAGTGTATGCTGGTACACACGTCGTAAAATGATGTACAGATCAAAAAATCGCATATTGAATTATTCGTCAGCTGACCAAAATTACTGCCAACACAGCAGTCTACTACGGGAAAACTGAATAGGTCACTACAGTGATTTCACTTTTTGAAACAAGGCACTTAACTGCGACATTTTGAACTGCAATTGATTTTCAAGGGCCTTCATTTTTAGACCTTATAAGAGACTCCGACACTCGTAGCATGGGGAATTCATGAGAGCAGCAGAATTTTTTTTAAATTGATAACACTGGTAGTGTTTATACGATGCCTTTAAAGCATAGCGTAATCCAGAACCAGTGTGATCATACTATTCATATTGCATAGAATAACTAGGATAGACGGTATCCCCATTTCATCTCTTTTGCTGTAGCGGTCTAGATTCCATGGCATTCTTGTTGTACGTGCAAACTGTAGCCGGGGTTATCACCACACTAAGTGATAATCATCATTGCATTCAGCGCTGTCAACTCGCACGGAAATTAAAGCGCCGTACTTTGAATGAATGGCTATGAACAAGTGCCATAAATATGCCGTCTCGAATTCGCGCGCTTAATGTCATCTGTAACTGGAGCGGCACACGATCGCGCGTTCGCAATGACGGTATGAAGTACGTGGCGTCGCGCCAATCGTATCAAGTAAGCGGGATTAGCGTAATTTTGTTATTCTCCAAGTTAAATTTGTACTCTTTTAGTGGACAGAAAGCCTAACGCAATATTGGTATTCTGACACTTATTCTTAGTAATCGGTCCTTTCTATTTCTACTGGCCATTCATGATGCAGTTTATCAATGTTCCTATGCAATGAAAAGGAGTTGTCGCTTGCCTAATAGTACACTGATGCTCCCAGTAAATTATTCAAGAATGTGCAAAAATATACACTCACAAAACTTGAAATCAAAAGAATGGAAAAACGAAATCTCTCAAAAATCAAATGCCAGTTCAGAAGTTCGATGAATCTCAATTACGTTTTAATTCTTAACTCATATCATCTGAAATAATTTATCCCTTACAGTCTTTTACAAAACAGCTTTGAACTAGTTCACGGAATTTTGAAAGCTGTAGCTATCACACAGTTGTATGATTTATAAGCTCAAATTTGTCTCCTACAATTAAGTTTGAAGGCAGTGAGATGGTGGTTCTTTCAATACTCGTTTTAGGAACAATTTTCACACAGCAAAATGCCACCTATCCCTTAAGTAAAAAAAAAAATCAACCATACTTTGGCCTACTGTGGGCATAATATTTTCACATGGCCATGTACAGTACTGGAAAGAATAAATCGAATTGAACTCGTAATCTCGAGAGAAGGTATATTCCTTCTAATTTGCCCAGAA
>JZLH01S0512167.1:0-15187 GCA_001188425.1 Eucidaris tribuloides
CTGAATGTGACAATAGACATAAAAAGATGGATAAAGGGTAGTATACAAAGAAAGAAAGAAATAGAACATGGGATAGATAGATAGATAGATAAATTGATAATTGATGAATTGAGTTGTAGCTAGATCATGAGATAGAGATTAAGAATGGACAATAACAGACAGATTTGGTCCAAACAAACTGAATTGTGAAATAGACAGATGGATACATAGGGGTAAGTATACAAAGAAAGAAAGAACTAGAAAACGTTCGACTGACGCAGTCGAGGGTATGCCTCCGCCCTGTGCCGCCCACTATGTAGGAGCTAACAACCTGATTATTATTCAAACAGTTGGCCACTCCTAACTGAAGCTATAGGCTTTCGACACAAAGTTCATTGACCTTTGACCCTTGACCCTGAACGTTGACTTCCTGTGACTCTTTTTCTTTTTGTTTATACCAAAATATTTGTCTTTTTGTTTTGAAAGCCTAAACCGCCAAATTAACCATTCAACATGTGAGCCACTCTATACTGAAACTTATAGCAAGAATGGAATTTGTAGGACAAAGTTCATTGACTTTGACCCGTTGACCATGACTTGACCCCTGTTGACTCTACTCAAAATATTTTCTTTGGTTTTGAATCCTAACCAAAATATTACATCAACAGTTGAACACTCCTTACTGAACTTTATTAGGCAGAAAATGGAATTTTAGAGGACAAAGTTTCATTGACCTTTGGACCCTGACCTTGACCTTTGACCCTGTGACTCTACCAAATATTTGCCTTTTGCGGTTTTGAAGCCTAACACTAAATTACATTCAACAGTGAGGCACTCCTAACTGAAGTATAGGCCCGAAAACAAGATTTGGGGAAAAAGGTCATTGACCTTGACCCTTGACCTTGACCTTTTGACCCCGTGACTCTACCAATAATATTTGACTTTTTTTTTCAACCTAACCACCACAATCTATATTCAACAGGCTGAGCACTCGCTACTGGAGTTATGAGGCAGAAAATGGCATTTTAGGCACAAAGTTCATGACTTTGACCTTTGACCCTGGGGACGGATTTGCTCCCAAAATCTAATCAATTCATCCTTGCCTATGTGTTACCCTTGGTCAAAGTTCATCAAAATCCCATCAGCGTACTTAGTAATCTTGTTCACAAGAAATGTGGACCGCCGGACCCCACGACGTCGGACTACGGACCACGGACGTACGACGGACAACCGAAAAACATATTTGCCTCCGGCTCCCTTACGGGGCGGAGGCATAAAAACAGATACATATGAATAGATAGATAGATAGATAGCATAGATAGATAGATAGATGGATAGATGATAGTAGATACAGAGCTAGATATGAAAATTTCTTTTCTTGCTGTATCACTACTACAATTTTCCACATTTTCTCACTTTTCACAACTTGTACTGGTGACTGAATCATTTAAAGTATGGCTAACAGTGTACCACATGTAAAAAATCTGAGCACCGATGATTCCCCATGCTACAGTGTCTTTGTTGAGGTCTAAAAATGAAGCCCTGAAAAAGAAATTCTATTTAAAAATGATTATTTAGTGCTTTAAAAAAAAAGCTGAAAATCGTAAGTTGACCAGATTCACTTTGCCCTTTCCTCCCATAAACTTACTGTGTGGCTAACACTGGAGGTTAATAAAACTGCCGCCGGGTTATTGTTTATCATGTTATAAGCTTGCCATTCGGCAGTGTATACTTTCCAAACTTTTGTATTCTAGGGTGTTTATTTGTCCATTTGAACACTACTATGTAGCTCAGATATCAAAGTCTGACAATTTTTTAATTAAACGCTCCACAATGTTAGCTACTCGCTTCTTAACAAGGCTATTTTTATATATGACAGCAATATAAACTACAAACTGGCGGCTATTTTAATTTTAAAAAAAGAAATAAGATACACACACACACACAGAAACACAATCACACACACACACAACCACACACACACACACACACACACACTCACACACACACAGAAGACACACACACACACACAGAAACACACAACACACACACACACACACACACACACACACACACAAAATTACATACATATACACAAACACATGTTTACTTCATTCAAGCATACAAAATACATTAAAAAACAATTATATGAATAGGCCTAACACAACATCACATGTACACTTGCAACAAAGCAACAAAAACCTGCTTATTTGAGATGATATATGATACAATCCACCACTCTACTCACTTTGAAAATGTGTTCTTAAAGCATCTTGACAGCTTCACTTTGGAGACACATCTCCATCACCGGTGAAGTGAGACCGGTATGAGAGACTTCCTCTCCATCTCCCTCAAGGCATTCTCCCAAGAGTGACATTCCCTCTGACAGGCATGAGGCAGCACTTGACAAGGAGAGCTTCTTGCTTCCATTTGGAATTTCTCAGAGAGGGATTGAAAGTTCACGAAAAAGATGCATCAGCACTGGTTTCACATTGAAAAATTGTGAATAGGTTAGTTATTACACCCAGAGATCCTGCAAGGTTGTCTGCAATGTACCAAAAAATATGAAATTTCCACAGAAAACGATAAGGAAAACAAAGTTTTTGCAGAATGCCCCGTCCCTGAGAATAACTGGAATTAAACCATTGTGTTAAAGTAGTCATAAATCAGAGATAGGAATCAAGTTGCTTTCATGAAACTGATTACAAAAACCATATTCTTTATCTAAATTGATGGTCATGTAGTAAATGTCGAGAAGTAAGCTATACATATATTACGTTTTATCGATAAATGTTATAATTAACATATGTATTCAACATTCTTAATATCCAAGATCATATTCGCTTTTACTTTATTGCTGCGATTTATAGACCAACAGATAAAGTCCATATATTCCGCAATTATCTTTGGCTTATATTATTTTACTTACTGATATGTGTCCTTTATTTGATCAGCATGCTGCACAGCAAAACACAAATATTTCCTGGACCCCATTTATAAGCCAAGAACTCCAGAAGTTAGTCCTATAAACTGGACAGTTACAAGAGGTAAAAGGCGCTGCAATAAAAACAGCAACAATGTTGAGATAAAAAGTAGAATCAATTTTGCTTTGAATGCACACTGGACCAAGAATATTCTCTACCAGTCTACCCTTCCAAGATATAAACTAACTATCTATTCTATGAGATCACCACACTACACAACTTCCATTCTCACCATAAATATTTACCTAATTTTCAGCTGCTACAAACTACAGCCTTGATAACTCTGTAAAGTTTTATAAAAAAATTAATTATTTGTTTTCTTCTGTTTCATTGTCACTTTCTTCTTACAAAATAATGACAAACATCTTTTAGTTGAATTTAAAAAAATGAAGAATAACAAATCCTGTAATGCAAAGAAATTTGTTCAGGTCTAAAAGTTGAATATTATCATTGTATATTGTTAATTAAGGTTCATGGAACCCACAGAATTTGTTTTGATGAGCACTCTATTGCATATCATTATGCCAATAGAAATGTAAGATGTCATCTGTATGCGTAAAACAAACCATGGTTTATTGCTCTGTGTGGCCAAGTGACAACAGTAGTGTTGTTCAAGTGACAGTATGATACTTAATACACTATACCGGTGTTGTTGCCACTGTGACTGCATGTTTGTTTGTATGTGTGCTGTGTTTGTGTATGTGTGTTGTGTGTGTTTGTGTGTGTTTGTGTGCTGTTGTGTTGTGGTGCCTGTGTGTGTGTGGTGTCGTGTGTGTGTGTGTGTGTGTGTGTGTGTGTGTGTGTTTGTGTGTGTGTGTGTTGATGTTGTGTGTGTGTGTGGTGTCGTGTTCGTCTTCCATCACATTTATCATTATCAGAGAAATTATGACTTCTCAATTAAAGAAAGCTGAGTTCTTTCTTAAAGAGGACGAGAGAATCATTGAAATCGTTAAAAAGTTAAAGCGAACCGAATCGTCATCGTGAAAGACCTACGTTGAAAAATCAAGAAACTTCTGTCACGACTCGCCAATTCCCCGAAACGTGAAAACGCGTGCGTCATCGGATGGCCGCAGTTACGCCCTTCTTGTGCATCGGTGTTTGAAAAAAACATCACAAACTGAATACATGTGAAGAAGACCTAAAAATTGCACTACATGAAACAATATCTGTACATGTAAATAGTTAATCTTAATAACCTGTATTCTAGTTTCTGTTCAAATCTTATACCTCCTGTTATCTCACAATACCTGCTTATTTATATCTCAATCCAGTTCTCCATTTATTTTTTTTAAATAGCTACTTCACTTTTTTGGTTACATGTAATTCAATTCGCTATTTGCATGTATATAACTTTTAGTTTAAGTACACTATCATTATGTTTCGTGTCTTTTTAGAATGTGTATTCACTTTTCAGGAAACTTACCGAAATCATGTCATGTCAATTCAATAGAACCAAATATTCATTTATATCACTGTGTTACCATACCTGTACTGTCTGTAACTGTTTGTATCCAATTATTAGAATCCAGTATGAATGAGTATTGAAATACACGCAGACTTACCTGACACTTACCTTGATGTGCCTACCTTTAACTCAAATATATATGGGGCAAGAATTTCTTAATTATTTTTCTTAATACATTTTAACTGTAGAAAGTTGTCACAAAATTTGGATAATTTAAAAATGTAAAAAAAAAACCTCAGTTATATTGACCCACAATTTTAATGTAATTGGCTATTAACAGAAAACCTGGTTAAACAAATTCTTCGTCTACAGATAGTTATCACCTGGATGGCGTACCAGTTCCTTTGCAACAATAGAGAAATAAACGGGGTGGTGCACAGGGAGTTTATGTTACACAGTTCTTGCAATATGTTATTAAGGAATGAAATTTGACAATAATTAACGATCATTTGAGTTGTAGTTTACCTAGAATCTTCCTTTTACTGTATACGTAAGAAAAAACTATAATTGTGTAATGTATCGCCACCAGGAAAATGATATAGATGTATTATAAATGACTTACAAATTATTGAACAATATTTAATCTTACTTCATGCAATATGTTTTTCATGGGGATCTTCAATTTAGAATTTAACAAAAAATAGGCAGTAAACCCAAAGAGCGTTTGGATTCATTATGATATTTTGTTTCAGTTATATTTAAACCAATGATTGAACATCCAAACCCGTATAACCTCCAAACTTCTCCCACTCTTCTCGACAATGTTTTTTACCAATGTTACATACCTGTATAGACTCCGAATAATTAATAAGTGATATAAGTGACCACCTTTTCCAGTTTTTTCGGTATTTTCATCTCTTGGTCTTAATAATTATGGATTGTTTTTTTACCTTATGAAAAACGTAACATTTGTGAAACAAAACTTAGATTCCTTTTATAACACAACTCTACAATGTTAAATGGTGAAGATTATTTGTCAAAGATAATGTAGATCTAAACTATAATTACGTTTTTGAATTATTTCAGGCATATTTATATTGAATGTTTTCCATTCAAACCTATCACAGTAAAAAGAATAATAAAAACCCATGCGTTACAAAGGATCTACTTTAAACTTTGTTCACAAAAAATCCCGTTTATACAAAAAATACCTTAAAATCCAACTCTTACCGTAAGGGAATGTTCAAGAATCTTCGGAATTATTTAACTATCAAATTAAGACAAGCAAAAAAGTTATTTATAAATAGAAATTTTATGAAATAAAAAATCAAATATTAAATCCACATGGAAAATGATAAATAATCTGTGAAAAAATAAACTGTCACAAAACAACCAAATGATTCACTTCTACTTGATAATAAAAAATAACTAACAAACAAGAATAGCTAATTCATTTAATATTTTATTTGTTTAATATTTGCGGAAAAAGTTACAGGATCCCACAATAATATTTCACACCAATACTAGTTCGCGAATATTATCTAGCAATCCAAGAACACACTCATATTTTTTAAACCAATAACAAAAAATAGAATAATAACCAAGTGTTGCATCATATGGAAAAAATGATACAAAGTTTGGTATAGACGATATAAACATAAAGTAGTAAAACGGTATTCCATTCATATGTGAACCTCTTAAGCATTATTTTAATGAAAGTTCATCTCTTGGAACCTTTCCTACACAAATGAAAATTGCTCGAGTAACGTCCAATTCATAAAAAGGGTAACATGATGACGTTTAATAACTATAGACCACTTTCGTTTTAACAATTTTTCAAAAATATTAGAGAAATGTCTTACAGTAGACTATAAAATTTTATAGATAATCATTAATTATTTCATAAAAATCAAGTTGGGAGGGTTTACGCAGGGCCATTCGAATGCATACTGCTATACTAGACTAGTAAATAATATAAACCCAAGCATCATAATAATAACGATATGCTGCTGATATTTTATTGACCTTACTAAGCTTTTGATGCTAATAGATCATTCAATTTATTAGAAAATTAGCATATTGATGGAATTTAGGGCACCCCACTTCAAAACTTTCTGTCTAGTTACCTATCTAACCGTAAGCAATTACATTAATTAATGGAGTAAACATCCCAACTTAAAACTATCACTTGGGAGTTCCCAAGGTCTATACTTGACCTCTTTTATTTTTACTTTACTCAATGATTTACCACACTCTTACCAACATTTCGTTAATTTATTTGCAGATGATACTAGGTTTTTTGTAAAGGTTCAGCATCCCCAATCTTTATTGATTTATGTAAATGCGCAATTAAATAATATAAGTATTCTGGATGAAGCAAACAAATTGATCTTTTAAACATTGACAAAAACTAATTATATAATATTTAAAACACGTACTATGATTGGTAATTCGGACCTGTACATTTGAAAATAAGAAAATAAACCAGGGTGTCACACAAAATTTCTTGGAGTATTTATGTGATTGAAAAAATTATACTGGAATCATCATGTCAATTATATACTGTACATACATTAGCGTAAAAACATCTGCGATTCTTTATAAATTACAGTTTCTGCCTCATTCTGTGCTTAAAAAATGTTATATTATCACCTTATTCGTCTCAATAAGCTTATTGTATTATAATTTGGGTTTACGTCGAAAAAACAATATTTGATCGAATTCACAAACTACAAAAAACGTCGCAGTTCGGCTTGAAACACATTCTCCATATTTATCCCCAGTATACCCTTTTTACTAAAATGCAATCTTGCCTATTAATAATACATCGCTGAAACAGCGGCACTATTTATGTTTAAAATGTGCAACAATTCACTTCCAATGTATTTAATGAGTATTTACTTTAAATTCTTTTTCCATAACTACAATACAAGAAATTCTCTACAATATTCATATCCATTAAATCGCAATCCCAATTCACAATCTTCAATATTCTATCATGGTCCAGTTTCTCTGGAATAACCCTACAATCTCAATTAAAAAGTAAGGACAGTTAAAAACAGTTCAAACACTATACAAACATCCCTCTTGGCATTCTCAATCATGTAATATAGTTTATAAATATGTATATGTTTCCCCCATCTTAATTGCATTCGTGCTTAAAAATTGTCATTGTGTTATTTTTCTCTATTTTTCGTAGTAGTCTAATGTTTTATCGTATATTTGTGAAAGGCGTCATTGTAAAAAAGCCTTTTGTAGAGCGTTTATGTGGACTCCACACATATGTATATATCCTGTTTTGCTCAAAAATCGTCATTATTTTGTTTTTGTCTTGTTTAAAAGTGGAAATAATGAAATTGAAATTGAAAATTGAAATTGCAAATAGTTTTTTTTTCAAGGGATTGAAAACAAAACCAAAAATAAAATGAAGCAGAATAAACTAAATCAAGCTCATGGAGTTATTCATGCATGCACATCACCGACAACTGTGGATCTCACATCTTTGTACTAGTAATGTTAGATCTATTAATCTAACGGACGAGTTCCGATCTACTAGAGATATCGCTGCAACTCACGTGGCCTGAACAAAAACAAACATCCATTGAAAAGTCACTTGTGACGTCTCCTGAGACTAGCCGCTGTCTCAAGGGAGTCAGGGAAAAATCCAAACAATGTTTGATTTTTCGCGACTCCGACCCTGGAAACTCATGAGACATCACCAGACATGACAGCGACTTCTCCATCAACATTAAGCATATATTAATGAATTGTTATGTTTTTGTTGCCGCTGACTGATCAGTGCAGAAGTCACGCACACCTCCTCCAGTAAGGTTCGGGCCTTATGTCTAAATAACATGGATCTCCGAGTAAATTTCCCCCGTTGTGATTGCACCAGATGGACACGTCGCGTTCGCGTCCGTGTAACACATTGCGATTTTTACGTTAACAAAATTCCTTCATTTATTATTTTTTCTTAAATTTTTGACAATGCCACTACGCAGAAAGCTTGACACAAATGAGGTACTACAACGTTTGCAATGGAGCGTTCACAGACAGTCGCGCGCCACACACGCTCGAACTCGAAAGCTTCACGACTCGAGAGATCCACGGCAAGGCAGACAAATCATTCACGCGCAACGAAGAAAAATCGCCCCCCCTTATTTCTCCTAACATTGCCCCTGTTTTGCCGAAGAAAACTTAAATAAAATCATCTAGGTATAGTAAAACATAAATATGAAAAAGAAATTAACTTACCCCTATCTTCCAAACCGAATTTTCGGGTTGTCCCCAACGCGTCCCTCGTTGTCTTGGTGAAGGTGTTGAAAATGTTTTACCTCGATGCTGCACGCCATCATCGATGTTCATTGGTACACACACCGGCGTAGCACAATATATTGGACTGGGGGATCAGCGAATGAAAACTGCCAGCAGGCTTTTTCAATCGTTGACTTCTATTTTCTTTCGAAATCACAATTTTTTATGATAAAGCATTTAACATAATTTTGAGTGAAAATTATTAACTTGTCCATCGAAATATAACTTTGTTTTATTATAATTAGTCTTTACTTAATGAAAATACAATTAAAAAAAAATGTTTTGACACTATGAATCTGTGTATCAAATCGTTGTAGTCTTTGTTTCAGACTCAAATAGATCTGGGTTGTGAAGTGTTTACTTATTTCCCATTATTAATGAGGCTTCATTGTCCTACATGGATAGTTACTACCTGGGTGAAAGACTACTTGTCTGCAGGTTGTTTTGACTGGCGATCGTGTGTAGAGGTACTGGGGAAGAAAGGAAGGACAAAATTACGCCGAAAAAAGAAGAGCAAGAAAGTTGTTCACAATTGTAAGTGAACAAGGTGAATAATAACACTGTAAGTAATACTAATATGGTAAAGAAATTTTAAAAGAAACAACAGCTTGGACATAATTCCACCCTACTTCCACGTATGACACAGTTTTACGTGGGTAACATATTTGTTACCCACGATATACGGGGATGCGAGAGAGCCGTTGCACTAGTACTAGCACTACATAAATATCAGCACATCGGACTGAGGAAACGTGAACATCTGGTTTTGAAAAGTTGATATGTAGTGTATAGTATACTTACCCGTGGTTTTTCAAGTGAAATCGGTGCAAATCTTGTATTGAAACTGTCTGCTACCACTACTGCCTGCAAAACATCTTCTTGTTCAAGCGAATTGTCGCCTTTTCCTTTCGCTTTTTTGGCTGACATGATGCAATTCGATTACTTTTAATCGCCGATTCACGATATATCGAATTGTCTTTATTTCGAGCTGTCTTTTTCCAGACAAAAATGGACGGAATGACTTCCGTGAAAATATTGATTATATCAGTGGCTTTCTCTGTGTTTTTACTGCCATATGTACTATGTCAAGGTGAAGTATAGTACTGGTGTAAAAAAAATATTAAATTAAGTTCTTAGTTTTGAGATTGCTATGCTTTTTCGTTCCTGTATTGTTTTTAGAGATTAGTAAACACTGTCATGTATCTCAGTCCCATAGGTAGTAATCGGTGTTAGTTCATTCAACTTGACAATGAAGTTAGCAAAATTAATTTCAGTTAGTTAGATGTTTTATTTTACATAGTGCGCTAATTTAGAAGTAGTCCAATGACATCTGCCACTTCGATGGAGGAGTTTTATTCTTGATTCTGACATGTCCGTTTAATTAATGACCTTGGGGGATGTTGGGTGTAGAAAATGAGACTCCTCCATTGAAACGGCAGATTTCACATCAGACTAGTAATTTACTATTTTATCATTATTGAATGTTTCGCTTAAATCTTGCTGTACTAATCCCTCGCTCTCCACAGGCACAGCACAGTCGGAAGTTTTACCTGCCGCTGGCATAAACATAAATTCACTGTCATCTGGATGTCTTTCGTTTATGAAAAATGGCTGGTTAATGTGGTATTAGATCTAACGTTAGGTGAAATTGAGTTGAAGCCAAGGCATAAATAAATTTATGACAACTGCATGATGTCAGTGGTATGAGTGTATTTTCCTTCTGGTCATGTGTGCTTTGTAGTGGTGCGGACCCCCAAATACATGGTGGTGTTACATTTTTCAGTCACTCTTCCCCTTGATTTGAACTTACTGCATCAGAGCTAATCCTTCATCAGATTATAATGGAATTTAGCTCTATTCTGCAGCAAATATTCTGCGTTTTTGAAAGTTGACAGGCAATCTTGCATTGCCACTTTTGTTAATAAGTGAAAAAAACTGCAAAAATGTTAGCCGGAGGCGTAATATTCTGGTGGAATAGCGAGGAGGATAAGCGCGGGCAGGAGTGATGTACAATCTCTATGTGAAAATTGTCCAATCACCTGTACTCTTTTTGTTTTCCTGACTATTGCAGCAGATATAGCTTATCTTGGAGTGATGATATGATTCTGACTAAGGTTGACATATATTGTTACTTTACGATTCTCAATAGCTAAATATGGAAGATTAATTGTCTTCAACCGTCATTAATTACTCTAATTAATGAATGTGTAGCTTGCTTGCCATTTGACTTGCGTACAGCGTTATAAAGCATGATATGTAAGCTGCATGTAAGCGACACACAGAGTAGTGTTCACTTCAGGGCTACAAATTTGTTGTGAAATTTTTAAATGTACACTCTTACCAATCCCTTTATTAAACAACAGTCTACTATTAATCTCTAAAATTTTGTTAGTTAGGTGTTTGATAAAAATGTTTGTTGGTGTTGTTAATTAGTTTAATTAAGTTTGGGTAAACAAATCGTAACACAATTTTAAACATATTTTGTCACAATCTGTATCACTCCATCTGAAAATCAAAAAGTAGTAAAACCATACATTTTCTTAAAGCTAAAAATGTGCTTTTTCACAACATTACATCAATTTTGAGCCATGACTTAGTACTGACAAGTGCAATGAGTTGTCATTAATATCACGAAAATATATGTTTTTTGTGATATTACCCTTTAATTTTTTTTACACACCCTGTATAGCAATTTGACCTTGCATGATTGAGATTCTCTGAAGTATTAGCTTTCAGAAAATGTATACTTTTGTTGCTTTCTGATAAGCATTTTTTGAGTGATATTGGTTTAAATGCAAGTAGTGACAAAATTCATAATTTTGGTGCCTGTAACGCAAAGGGGTCCCACCATACAACACATGACCTTCTTTGTGTTTTACTTTTCTTAATAACTTTTCAACAAACACTTTGGATTTTTTTCTTTATTTACCTACTTATTTTTTCTTTCATTTTATAAAATTTTATTTATTTATGGCCATGTGTCTCAAGTTGGGACCCCTAATAGGGTGGAGGCGTGACATTTTTCTTCAAATTTGGTAGAGTTCAGGTGATTTCATTGTGAAATTAAACTGATAACACCCTGTATTTGAAATGTTTAGGAAGCTTATTTATTCCTCTTTCATATGATACCAAGATCAGGTTTATCCATCAATGCTAATGAATTCTACAAGCAATTTAGTTAACGAGGGTGGAGGAGCTGCGGACACGGTACAATAGAAAGTCTATACAGAATCCAAGAAAAGAGTACTACAAAATTTAAAACCTGTTGGAAAAATAGTGTAGGAAGTACCAATCCATGTGAAATAGGTATCATTTGATTGGTAATTTGACATACTATCATAACAAATACATTTCAGAAACAGACTTCTAATCAATTTGGTTAATTAGCTAATTAGGTCATATTTTAGCCAAATTATCAAATGCGGTTGAGATACTGGAATCTCTCAACAGAACCTTCAAAATGTATCTTATATACTCTGAATCACTCTAATTTTGCTTGATATTTGTTATTATAAGCTGTAAAAGAGAAAATATGCATGTATTATAACTTTGTTTTGAAGTTAATGGCTAATTAAGGACATTAAAGATAATAAAGGTTCTTGTAAGTGTTGCTATGTGAACCGTACATTTATGCATGTGGGTCCAAATTTATTGCTCTACAGAACCAGGGAGTTGATAGGATGTGCAGTGTTCCAAATTGTTGGGAATTCTACTAACAGACCATGCTGCCATTGAATACGACTTAATTAAGTAAAAATATTCCAGATGAATTAATTAATTGATTAATTAATCTTAGCAGCAATAACATTTTCGCTGATTATTTTGAAAAGTCGAGTTATGACTTTTCGTCAAGATTTTTTTGGTAGGAAGATGAAAGAAAACCCCTATTAAACTATATATGCTGGGAAAGGTCTTGTCTTAAAGAGTTCAATTCTGGCATTTATATTCACATAGGGTGTAAGCCATGGATAATTTATACATCCAAAACAGATTACTTTTTTAACCAAAAATTCCCAATTCTTTGGTTTGTAAAAATTCAGTGCTTAGACCTACCACAGAAATGATGCCATTTTTGGAATCTGTGGAAAATAACCTTTCTAAAATTGTATAGTTTTACTAGGGTTAGAGCTATATTTTTCAAACTATTGCATCATACATGCGGAAAGACATGTTTCAGTAAAATTTCACATGCGTCACGAAAGAGGTCCCCAACTTGAGACGCATGGCCTTATTTATTTTTTGGAGGGGGGAGACATGCTTTTCCCGTGCCCTAGTGTGGATACACAGTCACAGTACACGCACTGTTATGCAATTGCTTGTGGTCATGTGTCGTGTGGTGGGGCCCCTTTGCGTTATAGGCACCAAAATTATGAATTTTGTCACTTCTTGCATTGAACCAATATAACTAAAAACGTACTTATCAGAAACCAACAAAAGTATACATTTTCTGAAAGCTTATACTTCAGAGAATCTAAATCAGCCAAGGTCAATTTGCTATACAGGGTGTGTAAAAAAAATAGAGGGTAATATTACAAAAAAATGTATAGTTTTGTGACATTGATGACAACTCATTGCACTTGTCTGTATTAAAGGGACTGAATCGTGGCCATCGACCGGCCTGATGAGAACAAAACTCAGGGCCGTCACCCTGTTCGCTAGCTCCGTTTCGCGTGGGTGTGTTGATGTGTTGCGAAACCAGTTCGATGCACGCAGCAGCGCACTGGCAGATCGTGTATTCAGTACGGCCAATGAGAAGCAACAAACTCAGAGGAGGTCCTTTCAAATTTACCGAAACGTGCCGAATTGATTATTCGGGCTCTTTCGTATTAGCGTGTGCGTCCATCGCGGTCCGCTGAGTACTGCAACGAAATAAACACTCCACCGCGTATACAGTATGTATAACTCGAAACGGAGCTAGCGAACGGGGTGACGGCCCTGAGTTTTGTTCTCATCAGGCCGGTCGATGGCCACGATTCAGTCCCTTTAAGTCAAGGCTCAAAATTGATGTAATGGTGTGAAAGAGCACACTTTCAGCTTTAAGAAAATGTATGGTTTTATGACTTTTCGATTTTCAGATGAAGTATTACAGGGTGTGGCAAAATATGTTCAAAATTGTGTTGCGATTTACTACAATAACATTAATTACACTAATTAAACAAACAGTTTACTAAACCTAATTAACAAATTTTAGAGATTGATTAGTAGAATATTGTTTAAGAAATGGATCAGTAGGGTTTATTTAAAAATTTCAACCAAAATGGAGCCCTGAAGTGAACACACATGTGTGTCCTTACATGCAGTACTTTCATGCTTCATAACGTGTACAAGTCAATGGCAAGCATAAGCTACACCAGTCATTAATTAAGTAATTAATGACCTAGAAGACAATAAAAGTTACCTTTACTTTTGAGAAATGTTAAGTACAACATGTGTCAAGTTAGTCAGATGCATATCATAACTCCAAGATAGCTTATCTGCTGCAAATAGTAGGAAAAACAAAAGTGTACAGGTGAATTTGCAATTTCCCCATAGGGATTGTACATACTCCTCCTCCGCTTATCCACCAGATTTACCCTCGTTAACATTTTTGCATTTTTCACTAATTAAACAACATGTAATCATGGTAATGCTAGATTGCTTATCAGATTTCAAAAGCAGAGTAATTTTGCTGCAGAATGAGCCCAAAATCATTATAATTGGATGAAAAATAGCTCTGATGCATCAAGTTCAATTGAGAAGAGGACTGAAATATGTAACGCCACCAGGTATTTGGAGGTCCCACCATACAACACATGACCTTGTCCTTCCTCCCATCACTCACGAAAGTGGGATTCCAATTATTTCTGTTTCATGTTTTCTTTGTTTTCCATTACAACAAAGTAGAGCATGTTTTTAATTTTGTGTCTATAATTGTCAAACTGTAAAATGTAAAGAGTTCCTTAACTAGTTTGTCTTCAAACCACCAAAAGCAACCTTTGAGTAAATAGGAAATGTCAATTGTCATATGTCATATAACCTTCCCCTACTAAATAGGTGGGACTACTCAATCAACCTCATCGCAGCCACCAACTACAATTCCTGTTGAACCCACGACACGGCCAGCTGAGGAGAATACAACTAGCAGCTTGAATGCAACATCTCAACCCACACCAGGCACAAATAATTCTACAGCAACACCGTCAACTAATGCAACAGAAGCAAATACAACAGCATCACCAGAGACAAATTCAACAAGCTCTCCATCACAGGTGCTTTTCATTTTCATAGAATTTGGTTTTCACAATATGTACACAATGTATCCCTTCATCGATCCTGTAGTTTGCCATTATGGGGAGTCAGGTTTCCTTGTTACTGCCCTCTATCTTACTTGTCATCACCAACTAAAAATTGACTACTTCTCCGTCTTCCGTGATATAATCCAACCATTGTTATCATTGGCTATCCCCTCTTTCCCCTTTCTTCTCTATAGCAAATCTTAAAGATTGTGTCAGGGATGTGCAAGTCC
>JZLH01S0512183.1:20368-37888 GCA_001188425.1 Eucidaris tribuloides
TTAAAATAGGGTTAAAATTATTAACAGTTGGCAGTTGTCCGCGATTGTACAGTAAAATAAATCCAAAATGTCCACGGTTGGAGGCGATTACAAACACACACACTCACACACACACACACAGACACACACACAATCACACACACAAAAATACACACACTTTCAATGGATACATTCTGAATGACTTAAAGCCACTGGCTAACATTTACCACAGTTAAAAAAAATGTGAGCCACATAATCCTCCATGTTCCACGTGTCTTTGATAAGGTCTAAAAATAAAGCCCTAAAAAAATTGTATTTCAAAATGATTATTTAGTGCTTTAAAAAAGTGAAAATCGTAATTTGACCGGATTCACCTGCCCATTTCCTCCCATAGACTTACTGTGTGTGGATCTAGGCTATTTTTTACTCGCCCCAAGTATTGTTTATCCATTCATATCTTGCCAGTGGCAGCATGAATAGCAAAGTTTGACAATTTTTTACATTCTAAGCTCAATGTTAGCCTATTACTTTAATAGATATGAAATAAGGGTAACTATGCAAATTTAACTAATGCGGCCTCCTTTTCTGAATTGAAGGAGAATTAATTTTGAAAAGTCCAATCAGATATTTTTTCTCTTTTTTGTAACATTAGTGTATTCAGTATTACCACTCACATGTTTTAATTTCATGTAAACATATGTAAATGTAAATGCTAAACTGACTTCTGTTGAAATTGGTAAAATATGTATATGCGACCGAAGAAGACATGGAAGAAGCAAGTCGTGGAGGAGATTAGGAAGGTTGGATTAAGGGAGGACGACGCACTGAATAGAGTAAAGTGGAGGGAGGGGGTAAGGGCAATTTCTGTGAGTGCGAGGTGAATCCGGGCACCCCCGTAGTCGGGGGCTAGGGTGGATTTAAAACCTGGATTACTACTATTCAACATATGCCCTACAGGGTCTACCAGTATCCTGTATCTTTTAAAGAGACCCCAAAATACATTAGGTAAACAGAGAATCCAAGATGCATAAAATGCAGTATCATTCTGTACATAAATATTCATCTTTATTACAAATATTTTACACTCTCCACTAATAATTACATATTTACAAGCATATTTTTAATACACAAACTGCTTGTCAAAAAAGCAGATAAACAAAATTTCTGAAATGTACAAAAATTCTAGTAAAAAATCTCATTGTATAGGGGGAGGGGGTAATATTTACTAGAAACACTTTTACGTGAGTTTCATCAAATAGTATGAATTAATAAGTGAAATTAGCATCAAGAATAATTTTAACCCCTTGTACAGAAGCCCAGTACATGGCACAGTCAGAGATGATGTGCTCCCAACCCAAGAACCAGTACAAAGGAAGAAAATAAATATTGTGCACCAACATTTTTTTTTTCAAGAAAATGTAAATTTCTGGGTTACACTCCCTTGACAGTCAACCAAGTAAAATTCACATCGTCTCTTATTGAACTACATTGCCATAGAATAGTAAACCCAAGGGGGTAAGTTTATTAAAAAGCTGAGTACTTAATTTTGTATTACTACAGTGGTGGCTGATCTCGACTATACAGGGTGGCCCTGAAAGAATGCTACACCTGCGATTGCTAATTTCTTCAACATCATTTGTAATATATCATTGTTTTTTGTTTCACGGTTAAAACATTCTTTTTCCAACAATATGATACCGTGATCATTGATTTTGAGTAAATCGTTTGGGTCCTGTGGCCATTTTTCCGAGGCAATGTTGTTTCCCAAATTTGCCAATTTTTCATCAGCGGTGGTCATCCAAACACCGAGATATTCTCACGTCTCGGTGTGCCATACCAGACAAACCGCGATGACAATGGAGATGTAGCTCACATTATCTTCCTTATGAGAGTGAGGGCATTCCTTCCCTTTTTCTCGATGGAGCTTATGCTATGACACACTGTGACGTGAGAATATTGCGGGGTTCTTATGATTGCTGGAGTTTAAAAAATAGTAAATGTAAAAAATTATATTGCCTCAGAAAAATAGCCCTAAGATCTACACCTCAATCAAAATTAATGATTATGGTATCATTTGGATAGAAAAAGAATGTTCTAACCCATGAAATAATCACAAATAACATTTTGTGGATGATGTTGAAGAAATTAATGATCGCATGTGTAGCATTCTTTCTGGGCCTCGCTGTATATTGGCCCAAATCTGATGTACACAGTGCAAACTTGAAAGTCCTCTCACAATTTAAAACCACCATTAACTCTAATAATACTAAATCTCACCACCTGTTGAAGACTGAACACGAGATATCTCATTGCGAGGTCTTTGGGAAATGCGTGTCAAAGCAAAATCAAATCGTCCTCAACGAGTTAAGTTCCAAACCACATCCTTGATCGAACTGAACACAAAACCTGGCCCTTTAACGTGTAATATGAGTGAATGATATGCTTGATATCAATTGTGCTCAAGAACAAAGTCAGGATTATGTAATACCAATCATTGTAACTATTGTACCTGAAGATTTGTACTGATCGATGAATGAAGCAGTGAGCTCACAAAGGACATAAAAATGTGATCAAAATAATGTATACCGTTTCAAAGAAAGTGTACCTGATTCCCGTGAGTTAAACATAAATACTATGTGATTCTAAGCAGGAAAAGATAAATTAATATAGCACAATGTGTAATGGTCCAAGAATAAGCTGGCCCATGAATAAACATATGGTTGAGAAATGAAAGTGAAAGCACAAGGTTCAGTAAATCGTCAATGGTAGTTTTTGAATGTTCATTACAAATTTAATAAATTATTATGCATATTATATGTAAGAATATTTTATGAAATTTAGACAGCTTCCTCTTATATTTAACATGTGGGTGAGGAAAATAATTCGTAAAATTTGTCAAACATTTTGCTTATCTCATGAAATTTATCTGCAGTGCCTTATGATACTTAGTTTCCATTTTATTTTTATAAATGAACAAAATTAGATGTACCTGCTGAAAGTACAGCTCAGATTGGTTTGTGCACACCCTACCAAATCAAACATCAAATTATCACAATTGCAGTGTGTCAACCTTTGGAAGCAATGCAGTGTAACCAGAATACATAATATAAACCAGCACACCATATTCTGCTCACATCATGTGAGTCTATTTAGGACTGGTTCTCAGTTTTCCCATCCTCGGTTTGGACATCAGGCGGTGGTTTCAGTTTGGGGATGGAGTCTTGGGCCGTCTTCCACTGCACCAGCTGTATCTCCACGGTAACGGTTAGTGGTGGAGGGGGCGGGGTCTCCTCCTCCTCCTCGGTATTCAGTGTCACCCCTGATGGGGGTCTCTTCCCCTTCCCAGCATCCTTCTTGCCGTCCTTTCCGTCACCTTTGCCTGCCTTCTTACCTGAAACAGGATACAGACCATCAATAGTACACTTCAGGTGCTAAACAGTAATTGTCCACTTCAAGAATCGTTCATACCATTTTGGGCTTTTACATCATTAGAAATACCCAGACACAATCAAACAAATGACTATTGTTATCATCATACAAAACAAGTGCAGACATTTCTTGTACAGTGAAACCTGTCTATAGTGGCCACCCAAGGGAAACAAAAAAAGTGGCCTTTAATGACAAGTGGCTGCTATAGACGGGTTCTTTAACAAATGATTTGTCTCCAGGGGAATCAGTTTAGTGGTGACAATAGACAGGTTGGCTACTATAGAGAGGTGGCCGCTAAGACAGGTTTGACAGTGTATATAAAAAAAAATAAATAAATAAATAAATTATTGAACATACAGGAAAAGAAATGAACTTTGAAACAAATGTAACAAAACCAAACAAACAAAATAATTATTTACTGTGAAATTTAAAAAAAAACAGTGGACATTTCTGCATACATCATAATATCTATGTATTTAAACTAAAATGTTGGATACATGACAGAATATTTAACCTAGCCATTACCAATGAAGAGGATTGGGAATGGAGGGGTGGAGCTTGGTTCTGGGTAGCCCCAAGGACTAACAAAAACTTTTGTGATGACAGTTTATTCAGGCTGTCAAAATCACACAAGATTTCTACACATGCACTGTTGACAACCTGAAGCTAAAGAAACTGTCATCACAAAATGTTTTGTGGTCTGAAAAAATTTCTTATTATCAACTGTCTCGGGGAAATAAGATATGCAAATTAGATCATCAACAAATCATTCAATATGATACATAGAAAAAGCAATAACCGCATCGCCAGTGTGTGAAGCATTTCAAAAATTGAATGATCAAGATGGCAACGAAGCCTAATCTGATCTACAATTTTTAAATTATGACATTAATGAGATGAAATGGCATATGTACAAGTACCTGTGACTTTTCACCTTTGAAATTTCACATCAAGTGAAATGACAGAAATTCATCACCTTATACTTCAGATGACAATAGCAAAGTCTTCTTACCTTTATCCTTGTCTTGTTTTGCATCCTTGCCTTTCTTGCCTTTAGCTGATTCACCGGTGTCCCGTTTCTTTTTCTTATCCTGCTGGTAAACAATTGAGTGACCAAAAAGTTATGATGATGAGGAGATAACGTGAAGTACAAAGAAGAGATTTACCTTGTTATACTTTGCAAAATGCAAAAAAGGGATGTTTTGATTATATATAGTGTAAAACTTACCTGTCAGTAACTGTCAAATTGAGTTGTAATTTGAAAGCTTAATTGAAGGTGCCTAAAGATCACGAGTTTTTAAAACCAGTAATTTTACCTTTACCATGAATTACTCATAGCCAGGCCACCAGAGTCAACATTGTCCTTTTTTATACCACTTTACCACTTCGTCGGCGGTCATCGGAACCGTTGTATCGCGATACGACAGTGCGAAACCCATTTCAGAGAAAATCGACTTCAAAGTTTACTACATGTATAATTGCCACTTTTTGTCCCAAGCCTTACAAGATTTCCATTGCTAGAAATATACATGGTAGGAAGGACCAAGACGGTTCGGATGAACGTCGATGACTTGAGCAACTCTACATGTGTTAGGGCCACCGCATACTACACAATCAGATGTGATCCAATTTTGGCAATAAATCCCAGCAGCATTTAATATGGGCATTAACAAATAAAATGCATTTGATTCCAGTTCTGCATCATAATATGAATACTTAAAGGTTAGTGACATGATTGGGAAGACTTCAAAATGCCTCAAGAACCAAATCAGTTGAAATATATACCAACTGTACACTAGCTGGAATGGATCTACCAGCTGGACGGATTTGCCTCTAATTTGTTTACTTAAGGAGAATCAAGCATAAACATACTAGTATTTTAATTTTATCTGCCCCAGATAAAAATAAGATCCATAGGGAGCCACACAATACCACATGGGATATTGACATATGTTATTTTAGAATGAGTCAATGTTTGACTACACGATTTTCACAGGAGAATCCTTGTATAGTTTACTTGATTCTAGAGTAGTTTCAGCCCAAGTTGAGGACTACCCCCAATCATGTCATTTACCTTTAAAATCAAATCATGGTATGCTGTCAGCCTTGAACCTGGAGTAAAGGCCAAATTATTTCCAAATCGTTGACAATAGCAGGACTTCTTTCAGTGCATTACAAATCAGAGCTGACTTGGCTTTTCCTCCAACTACAGAGCTTGAAACGGGCCATATATTTTTTATTTCACTATCAGAATCTTAATACACAAATTGAAATGTCTTGAAATGTTTATATCAAACACTATTCCATTTTCATCCAAAATTGGATCGCAGACGATCTTGTAGTGTGTGGTGGCGCTTAAATAGATAAGAAGAAAAAAGAAATTCTCAAATGTGGCTACTCTTCCTGAGTCCACTATAATTAACATTAACAAACTCCTGATTGAACACAAGGATAATAACATCTTGTATCAGTCCCCAACCATCACTAACATCACCATAATTTAAAGGTGGATTCCAATTTGATTACAATAATTCCAAAGAGAGGCCTACCTTCTTTCCATCCGATGCCTCCTCCTCCTTCTCCTCCTCCACCTCTAGTGCTCCTCCCCCACAGATACAGACCTCTTCTATCCTTGTCTCTCCATTGATGATTTCAGCCAAGTCAACATGGTATGAACCAAGGACAGTCACCTCGGGAGGGAGGTGATTCATCTCTATCTCTGGTTCTTTCTTCTTCTTCTTTTTTCCATCATCTTTACTAGGCTGTAACAGTTAATAAAAAGTTAAAAAGTCAAAAGTTCAGTTAAACCCATCCACTCGTTTAGTGGCACATCGGGCAGCACCTATCTCCGTTTCAGTAACCCTAGGCAACATGGCTGCACAATAAAGTTTGAGTACAGTGGGGGGTTAGTCCTCTGGTAGTCCCATGCGTTTAACTCCCCACACCATCTAGATATCCGGGCACCAGGCTAGAGGCTGTAGGTATCATTTTTTCAGTGGTCTTTGGTATGACCCGACAAGCTGGAACCCACAATCTCCCAGACGAAAGGCCGGATGGTCTACCACTGAGCCAACTCGCCGGTAAGAAACACATTTAATAACGACCATATATGTAACCCAATCCAACAAAACCACATGCTTGTCAGCAATTCATACTTTATAGAAACAGGGTGAAAAAAGAACAAAACAACCATTTAACACTACATAAAATTAAAAAAATTACAATGTCATAACTTTCCTTATATTAACTGTCCAATTTTTGTCAAGTATGAAAGCGAGATGTAGCTTGTTAAGTGTTCTATCCATATATGGTAATGATTCCAGATTTTGATATCTGCCTAACAAGTGTCTGGTTTGCTAGATCTGGTCATATATGTAGAAACTTGATCACAGACGAAATAATTTCTGTAAAGCATTGGTGACTCCTCAGCATGATTTAGATTGACCTGTTCAAGATGGGTTTGATTTTGTTTTTAACACGTATTTCCATCACAGACACTGTGACGATATACCTTGTGTCTAGTCTTCAATGGTTAAGGTTGCAAGGGTTAAGCAAAATGTATTTATGCTGTATATTAATTTTAGCAAATAGTACAACTAAATGCATTGTAATATACTGATATTTTTGCGATGATATGCTAGTGATTTCATGATTCATATGTATGTATGACTTCATTATTATGCAATAAAGTGAAACTGTGTGGTATAAAAAAGAAAAATAGTTATTTTTGAAATAAAGTTCAGCCGTATTTGATTATACAGCTATCACTTAACCGGCTCTCCTCTATTATCTGGACAATGGACTATCAGTTATTGCCTGTAATTGATACACCTTTATCAGAAGTGTACACAGAAACCTGCTGGGTATCAGGGGAATCAATAAATAAATTTTAGTGAGCCTTGTGTTGCTGTTGGAATTTGCGAATAACTTATGACATGTATTACCCCCCCCCTATACTGTGTTTGTATATTATCTCTCTTATCCGGCCATATCACTTATCTGGATGACTGCTGGTCCCAACATCGCCGTTTAATCGAGGTCGAACTGTACTTTGATAAAAGGACTAAAAACATGAGCTTCATTTAGCTATGAGTGACCCACATGTATAGGGTCAACTCAAGATGGTAGGACTTATTTGCATATTGCTTGGGTTAAACTGAGTCATGATCACAGGCAGATATGAGTGATAATGTTGCAATGAATTCCAACATCTTTTTTGTTTTCGTGTATACCCTACCTAAGCAGTGAATATTTTGTTAACTACTGGAGAATACGTAGCAAACTGCATGAATGGATCGCATTTTAGCAAAGTAAATCATGGGATAACATGTAAAAGACAAGACACATGTAGCATGTATTTTTATGAAATTGGCATGTTGAGTATATTATACTGTAGGGCAAGGCAGGCCGCATATTGTGACTTTTCGTGGTCCCATCATTGATATTTCACAGATTCCTATATGTAGTCAAAATGCTTCTGTGAATCCGCAGATGTTTGAAAACTGAATAAGAACTTTAGCGACGCATTTTAGAGCAGCCATTCCATAAATAATGGAGAACTGCCTGAATGGCTTTTGTCGGGTTCATTCAAAGGAATAACTTCTCCAGTACCTTCCAATTTGCATTAATATAGAGCCACAGGCATTCATAAATATTAATAACATAGCTGTAAAGACTGATCTATTGAGTAACGTCTGTCTCTGTGAAATCGCTACTGATGGTGAATCCTTCTTCTACGAATGGGACTAAGGAATTTGCTTCAATAATTAGTTGATTATCTCATCAATGTGCATGTAAGAATTGGAGAACAAAGGCTTTTTCTCATCAGCGACTTCATCTTAATAAATTTGTAATGCTATTTTTCAATACCAATCTGGAGGCAACGGAACTTTTTTTTCTAGAGCGTTATTTGGTCAATGCCCTACAGTCTATATTACTTGGAATCAGTCCATGTATAATAGTTGCACCATCCAGTTTTATTGTGTATGGCAACTAAACTTGGTGTCTAATGATTATGATTCATTCTCCAAGTAAACAGAAAGATTGAAATGTATGGAATGTATGGAATGTGGTGATGACAAAAACAAAATGTTGTTTCATCACCTCATCCTCTGGATCTTTCTTCCTGCCTTTCATCTTTTTACCCTTGATCATTAAACAAAGATATAAATTCACAAATGATTTAATAACATTTTCTCAATCAGAAAACAAGGGTGACAGAGTTATAATTGATCGCCTGGAAGCAGTTGACTGACATTATAGACTGACAGGATTCTTCATCCTATTGCTGTTTGATTATATCTAATAACTGCTCTATCTACCTATCAATCTACCTACCTATCTATCCATTTATTTATCTATCTATCTATCCATCTACTTATCTATCAATCAATCTACCTATCTATACATCCATCCATCTATTTATCTATCACTGTCTATCTATCCAGCCACCTGTTTATCTATCCAGTTTATCTTTCTACGTATATCTTTTTTAATATTTATTTACCTATCATTTGATAGCTTCATTTATCTATCTGCCAATCTAATTACCTATCTAACCATCCAACTATCTATCTATCTACTTTTCTATCTAGGAATTATGTTTACCTCCCTTTCTATACATCCATCTATATACATTATCTCTCTATGTAAATATGTAAGTATGTAATGTATGTATGTATGTATAGGTAGGTATGTATGCATCTATGTATCTATATACGTATCTATGCACATATGTATGTACTATGTATGTATGTATGTATGTATGTATCTATCTATCTATCTATCTATCTATCTATCTATCTATCTATCTATCTATCTATCTATCTATCTATCTATCTATCTATCTATCTATCTATATATCTACCTATCTACCTACGTACCTATCTAACAAGCTAGCAAGCTAACTAGCTTTCTATCTTTAATAGATTTATGTAATTTACCCATTTACTGATTGATTGACTGGCTGAGTAACATGTACATGTATAAGTTTTTGTTGTTCCTTTATTTATTTTTTTTTGGGGGGGTGGGGGTGGGGGTGGGGATGGTTCAAATATTCTGATACCTTAGCATCCTTTGGCTTGTCCTGTTTATCCTTTGGCTTGCCACTAGCCCCTCGTTTGTCCGGTTTGCCCCCATCCTTCTCCTTGCCCCCTTTCTTCTGACTGGTGATGCTGGTTCTTCCATCTTCCTCAGCTGGGTATGATAACACCTAAATGTCGAAACAAATGCCAATATATCACAGGTGGAGAATCAGATGGGCATCAACTGTGTACAAAGCGTAGGGAGTCTATGCTCTTCTGCTTCTCAAGTGGCAATATAACAAGAATGATTTATCATATAATACCAGTATTAATGCACACACACTTTCATTATGATAGAAAGAATTTCACAAGTGCAGTATGATGGCACAAATGAGTTGAATATATTTCCTATATCTCTACATGAATGTACATTAATAGCTAACAGTCACACATACATAAAAAATATACAAACATGTATATGAATAAAGAATAAACAGGGAAAGACAAAAATGGTTTCCGTTTATGATTTAATTCATTATTTACATCATGTATTTCATGATTTAGTAGATTGTACTTGACCCATATCTGCCAACCTATGGGAAAATCCGTAGAACTGTTTAACGCTACTGTCGCCGATCAACGGGAAACCCAATAGAATATGTTATTCATGTGATTTTGATATGAATAGATTTTCTGACCAATGATGATGATAGAGTTGATGGAGTGTTTGTTAAAATTACAAATTATAATCTGCACTTTACATTGATACATGATTTGCCCATTCTAGTTCATGCATTTAAGTAAAACATTGCTTGCTTATATGAAAGGCCGCTTGAATGTCAGTTTTATGGCCCGGCATATAGAGAGTTTACACAGTCCATCACCAGATATGGGTTAAATGATGTCAGGTGAAAAAAAAAATTGGTAACAGGATCATCATCACTAACTGTGTCTGATGTAAAACATATCACATGATTTTATACCACAACAACATCATCAATATTAAGATGGGGTAATATGTGAATTTTTCTTCAAAAAGGACAAAGTGAAAAAGTTCATTTTGTTCTCCTATTGTGCATAACATTTGATAACTTCACCATTTTACAAGGATCTTAGCTCAGTATGAGACAAGGCTTTTGAAACTTAAAAGGCAATAATTTCTACATGCACTTTTCATCCCAAACAACACTGTTCACAAAGTTGTCGTGGAGCAGTTAACAATTTCATCCAAAGGTCATCTCATGGATCACAATACTCTTATCTCTCTCACCTTGTCCTCTTTGATAGAAACATCTAATCCTGTCTTGATCAGCTCCTTGAGAGCCGGCAGGTCATCAATGATGAGTTCTCTCTCATACACCAGCTCCATTCCTTCCTCAGACCACTGGAGCCCATCTGTCCTATATGGTACCAGTTTGAGAGAGGGTTGAGACAGGGTTTCTTCTTCTTTACCAGTCTCATTTGTTGGTTCAGTCTGTGGCACACTTTCATTAATGGATAGTGCTTCTGTCACTGGTTTGAGAGAAATGGGTATGAAAAAGATAAAAACAGTATATCTTCCAACTCTTTCTGTGACAGGAATTTACAGACCACGCCACCTGTGGAAACATTTTTTAGCAGAGTTGTCAACTGAAAACAGCTGAAGTATAATACTTTCATAACGGGAAAAAAAAATGTTAAAGTTATACACAAAAGTATAACATTCTGACGTTAGTTTTATTCCAATGTTGTAACGATATCTGGAGTTACTGCAGATTTTGTAAATTTCATTTTGCAAATAAAGAAATTTATGTATGCAGTACACAACCAAACATGAAAAACAAATTAAAATGTCTCATCAAAATATCATATACTAACCTACAAGTTTTAAAAGCAACAAATAGTAAGGTATATTCTTCTGTTTTGTAAAAGTGAAACAACAAACTTACTTTACTTTTTATATTGGCATGTTATCTTAAGGACACAATTGTGGTGCAACACTGCATCTGCAACACATAAGTAGCTAACCCATTGGGGACTAAGTAGGAGATATCTTGGGATTGGTTCTATGGAGAATGCATGTTATAGCGAAATCAAATTGTCTCCAATAGGTTGGTAATTAACTTTACTACATCTCAGTCTGCTTTCTGGATCCAAGTAAGTTGTTTTTGCAACTGACCAGACTATCCACACACAAAAATTAACAATGAAAGTGATAATCTAATCTCAGAAGAGTCAGAACTGAGCCATGCCCACCTGCAATGAGTGGAGACTTGTCCTCAGTTATTGGTGGATGTGATCCATTGACTTGAGCTACTTCTTGAGTCTGAGAACGGGTCACATCTTCCATGGTGGGTGACTGAATAAGAGAAAGATAGAAATTCAGGTATCATTTACAACATGATACTGAGGTTACTTGAGAGTTGGTGTAGTATTAGCTCATATCATTCTTATCTGCATATACTATATACTACATTTGTTGTAATGGGTTACTTTTTAAGCAAGTTAAAGCCACGGTATGATTTTAGTCAATGTGGCAATTATTTCCTTCACAAAGTATGGTATTGTAAAGTCAACCATCAGACATATCTTTTATTACATTCTCAAAAATAAATTAAGCTTTTCAGACCATTTCATTTTCATGGCAGGTCTATAAAAAAAATGAGTACAAAGACAAATTCATTTTCACTGTAAACCAATGCTGTACTTTTGTCTTTAATGTATTCTGTATTTAACTTTTTGCCACCCTTGAAAATAATCTGCCGTCTAATGCATCAACTGGTTTGTAACTGATTTAGAAATTTTGAGTGCATCAAATTTCAGGCAACGAAGATCACAAACAATATGAATTGTTCAGCAAAAATGAACAAAATAAAGTATTGGAAGGCAAATACACCCTGGAATTTATCTGACATAGATCACAGTAAATTGCCAGCCAATACAACAGATGGTGATGTAAGGCTAAAAAATTAGATGTAACAGTGAGTAAGTAAAAATCAACTTGCTAAAGTATGTAAATCTGTTGTCAAAAGATCATGGGGTAGAAGATCTTTTTTATCTGCTGGACCACATTTGTGGAACAATCTACCAAAAGAAATAAATTTGACTTCATCCTCAGTACAATTTAAATCTGATTTGAAAATTCACCTCATGAAAAGTGCATTTTCACTGTGATTATTACCTATTTGTCCAATTTTGCATATCTGCACCATGAGCACCTATACTACATGGATTATAGTACATTTTGAAATATCATTATGATTATGATTATGATTGATTATGATATGGTTATGATGATTATTATTAGTATTTTTATTATTAAGTATACAATTTGACGAATTTGCAGAAATGCAACAGGATACTCACAGCTGTCTCCTTCTCCATCTCCTCCGTCTTGTCCAGCCCTTGATCCTTCATTTCATCACTCTCCACACCATTCAGGAAGTCTTCCAGGAAGAGGAACTCCACGTAGTAGGTCCTGGTGATGACGGGAAACTCGGGCAACTCTTCTGTGGCCTAAACAAGTAAAATATTATTTAAAAAGTTACACTTTCTGCTACTGATGAACAGAAAACAACTTCATACTATATGGTAGTAAATGTACAAAAATATGCATTCCAAAGTCAACTTGAATTAATAAATAAAGTATGGGACAAAGGAGTACAAAGACTGGCATCATATGTACATCTATGGATACCAAATTGTGCATAACAAACTTGGTTTAAATGTTGACTAATTTTACCTGCAATACATAAATTGTTCTACTTCTAATTACCATTGGAGATTGGGGTATTGGAGATTGTTGAGTATGCTTTTGGCAGTGTTATGATTATTTTTACCACAATCATCTTCATCACCCTCATCATTAAAATCATCATCATCATCATCATCATCATTATCATCATCATCTTTGTCATCATCATCATCATCATTATCATATTAGTATAGTGTTTTTAGTGTAATGAAATGAAGAGGCTCATGAATTGTTATATTCAATGACAAGAGTGGCGCATTAATTTCATTCACTCATTCACTAATGATGAATTAATAAAGGACATCGAATTAACAACAATGGAAGAACGTAATCTATCCAACCTGTAACTCTGCCAGCATGGGAACCCCTGACAAGGCGCTGAGTTTGATGATGACCTTGGCTTCATCTCGAACAAATTCTGAAACAAAATAATGGAAAAATGATGGGAAGGGATGACAAAACAATTTTGAGACACATTGTCTGAAACATCTTTCCCCGAAAGTCTAAACACATGTCTACCTCTGATCTGTAAATATTCCATAAATGACACACTTTACATAGTGTACAACATCACAGGATACAACTTGAAATTATAGTGAAGAATAGAGTTCAGTTTCATTACCAAGGAACACTATATTCACTTAAATCATCCCATAAATTTCATAATGTGTTCAAATTTCATGCAATTTTTAGTGTGTGCATAAGAATATTACGTAAAATAATACAATATAAATGTAGAGTGTTCATAGCAATGCATATCACAAAAACATTCAATATTTTGACAGTGGATACTTTTGCTCTGAAGAAATCTAAAAAAAATGGTTCAATATGAGAATTTCATCCATAAGATTGACTAAAATCACAAGCTTATCATTGTTATGGAAAAATCTGAAAGGTAGGTCCTATGGGCAATTCCGTGATTAGTTACGTTACACTTTATGACAAACTTTGCTCAACATTTGGCTCTTACATGAAAATGCTTTCATATGATTTGTCTGTTTTGGTACTGTCAAGTCTCTAGACTGGCACCTACTTCAAACATCAGCAATCATGGACATGTTTCAGTGGGTCATTAACAAGAACTTTAATCATGGTTAGTTAACCCTTTACGAAAAGAGGACAATGGAAAAAAATGACAAAAGTCTTTGTCTCAAGTTTCCTCAACCTGTTTTCCAACTGACTGACAACACTTGTGGTATTCATGCTTATTTCTGACATCTTGCTAAGTCATTTGATATATAACTTATTGATAAAAAATCTTTTCATTTTTAACTACAACAGCAAAAACACGGTTAGGTTACGTATCGGTTTAGTTCACGTTACATTTTGTCCATCCACTAAAATTCTCGTTTATTCATAGTCTTTTTAAGATTTAGTATGCATATGTTGGGGCTTTATTACTTTAAAACAATAATGAGAAGAAGGCTATTGGCATGAGAAAAAACTGCAGAATAAATGATAGTTTTTCATAAAACGTGAGATTTAGTCACACTAGTCGCCACATGTGGTATTTCATGTATGGTCTGATTCTCCTAGAGGGGGCCTGTTGGAAGATTGTAAAAATTTCGAGTGGAAATGATGTCCCCCATTGTTTCTTCTGATTCATACCCATTCAAACCATTAAAATTTAATATTATTCCAGATAGAGCAATTTATATAATTTGTGATTTGTCCAGTATTTCACGGAATTGCCCCTATACGTAAATATCTGTCACTGATAAATATATGACTACGTAAATAAATGAATAAAATAATTACATAAATCAATAAATGGCATCAATCAATCAAACACATGACGGAATGAATAAAATATAGTAATAAATAGAGAAATACATAGAAATAACTAATTAACTAAAAAAATATTAAAAAATAAATGATTATTTTAGTGCTACCACTGTACATCCAGCAAGCAATAAAAGACATGTTACCTCTCCTTCTAGCCAGGCCTTTATAATGATGTTTCTCATCAGCTGATATCTGAATGTCATCTAAGATGGTCAACTTACGAAGGTTGTCAACAGTGAAACCACGATACCCAGGAATTAACTGGAAATAATAAATATGATATGAAATTCATATAGCGCGAAACTATTCAATAGTGCTGCAAGAACTTATATCACATATATCATATCACATAAAAACATACATCACAATTATTTTCAAATGTACTGTAATTTGATATCATCTAACCCCACAGTATTATAAGAACTGGGATATACAACAACAAACAACAGCAACAACACGTGCTGCATTTTCGTAATATCTGGTGTTTTTCTCATTACTACACACCCTCACAGACCCATCTCATATTCAATAACAACTTTTCACATTCCAGTACTGTATACGCTGAATATTTCGCAGTGGTTTTATTTTTGCGAATTTCGCGACTTATTGAATGCAAAAATTTTCGCTTCATGACATTTATCTACAAAGTGAATGCAAATATGATAAAATCGCGAAAAATATACTCTCGCGAATTCCCCGTCTTGAAGCAAAATCGCGAAAATATATGGATGTGAAATATATGGCGTATACAGTATATCAAAACTAATCACTTCACATTTGTTTTGATATATGGATACTATATCTCAGACACTGATAAAACTAATTATGCAAGATAATGGGGCTACTCAGAAAAATCCAACAATGGATCATTGACACTAAATACTTGGGTAGAAATTGAATGTGTATTTGATACATATTATTGAATCTGAAATGGTTCATTAATCATGAATCATTTATTTTTCAAGAGGATTACAGTGACTATGTGATATATAGACAACAGTGATAGTTTCCATGATGGAGGATAGCACATTTTTAGCACTAACCTTTTATATAATTGTAAGGAGCTAATCTGTTGAGGTTATATCAGTTTACAAATATTTTTAATTGGATGGATCAGAAATTATACTGAAGATTTTAAATTCCTTATACTCACTGCTAACGGATTCCCGATAAGAACTAGATTTCTCAGCTTCGGTAAGCTCTGTAGTTTATGAAGAATTTCTTTCAGGTCACATAGATTGTTGTAACTTAGATCCAGTGAAAGCAGACATGGCCTGTATTGGGGAAGAATAAAACACTCAACAAATTATTGGTATTAAAGGAAAATATGTCATTGCAGGAAAATGTTGAAAACACAAAAGCAAAAATGATTTATATCGATAAGGAGGAAAATGGAAAGGAAAGCATCAAGAGTGATGTATTTCACCAGATGTCCCAAGACATATGACTGTATACACTCATGCTCATAATTATGGAATATTTTATAGACATTTTAGAAGAAGCCATTTTTCCGTTAACAGTACATCTGGGATTAATATTTGCTCACCACTGGTGAAACAAGTATAATAGGAATGCTGAGTATTTTGTAGCGTCCTACTCAATGCTAAAACCTGTGTTTCAAAATGGCGGTATTCAGAGTTGTTGTTGGGTCACGTGGTGGTTACGTGCGTTATAACACTTGTAATAGACTATTCTGATGTTAATTTTATGATAATTGACATTAGATCAAAATTTATCAGTTTTTTGTGTTGTTATTTTTAATTACTTTAATTTAATACTTTTTTTCAAGATTTTTGGTTGATTTTTAAAAAAATAAATATATAATTGTTATTGTGCTCAAATGTATTTTAGTTTTTACTTTAATCATCTCATGAAATCCAAAAAATGCTTCACATACTGCGTTTTTATGAAAAACACACTTATCTTGAAAATTTTTGACGATATAGGAGAATGAACTTGAGTATTAACAAAATATTCCATAATTATGAGCAGGAGTGTATAACATGAAAGTTTTGTGAGTTGAATTAGACCACAACAAAGAAAATATGCCATTGAGACAGAACTATATTACAGCAGTGACCCTCAGTCATCCCTAAAATCAAGAATGATTTCCTCAAATATTCATCAGAAGATGCTACCATGAATTCAGTATAGATCTACTTTGCAGATACCATTAAAATGATATAATACATACAGAATATTAAATTAGCAAAGTGGGACATATGAATATTATATTAAGGAGTATAATATAAATGAGAGATGTAGTAGCCCAAAGAAATATCCTACAAAACATCAAAAAAGTTTAATTCTTCTTCCCCTAAAAATCTGGACTAGCAGAAACTGATATGCTTCATGTACTTTCAAATGTGTAAACTGAATGATTGTACAGAAAGCATAATTACAGGCAATCTAGCATATGGTAATATGACCCTCTATGATAAAATCAGTGATTTTAGCTGCATGATCAATATCTGAGCTAAAGCTATGAGTTTCAAAGATTTGTTTTTTTCCTTTTATAAGAAGCTCCCTGTTTGTTGTATCTATGACAACCTGAACTGGTAACATTGTAAC